>CAUYON010065042.1:0-49786 GCA_963573935.1 Arctocebus calabarensis
GAAGGAACAATGACGGAGCACCAGCTGGATGCCTGGCTTTCTTTCGTTTCTCCTTGGGAGGGGTCAGTGGAGGGCACGTGCAGGAGTCTGTGACAGCCTGTGGCTGGGCAGAGAGCAAGCCCCCAAAATACCTTGGTGGAAACACAGCAGAAGTGAAAACGGGTGTTGAGTCTCCACAGCACCCCGCGGAGCTGTGAACAATGACGGCGAGGAAGATGGTGGTGACAACACTGTGCCAGAGTTCAGTGTTTCCTCTCATTATCGCAATTATCCTATCAAGTGGATTTTGTTGCCCCCTCTTTCAGGCTTCTTATGTCATCTTCTGGTCAAGACCAGGCCACTTCTATTTCATCTTTTAGCAAGAAATGGACATTGTGGGTGGACAATATTTTTACCCAAAGGCACATCTTTGGCAGTAAAATATCAGTCAAGGAGAGGCATAGAAATGGGCAGGGTCACTGGGGACCTCTTTTGGGTCTACCCAGAAGCTTCCAGCATCCATCCCTGCCCATTCATCAGTGATCCTTTCTGAAGAAAGGGTGGCACAGGCAGGTGGAGGGCAGCAGCAGTGTCGCTGGGTCAATGGGTTCTGGTATCAGAAAGCCCCAGATTCAAATCCCAGCTTGTTGTGTAACTTTGGGTCTCTTGACTGATGCCTCCAAAGACGCAGATTCTTCATCTGTAAAATGAGAATCAAATCTACTTCAAAGGTTGTCGGAAGACTTAAAATGGGATAATGCACTAAAAATGCACATGGTGAAATTGCACAGACACAGGAAGAGCCCAGAGGGAAGCAGAACCTTCCTCCTACCGCAGAGCCTGGGGCTGGTGCTACTGAGCCCCTGCTCAAATCCAGGAGAGATGCTCCCTTGATCTATGCGTCTAATAAAAGAGGTGCCAATTACGAGCCATTTACGAGCCATTACTACTGCCAATTTGTTCCTGTTGCTGGAAACTAGGTCTGTCAAAAAGATAAACCCACACCAGGTCATTTCCACGTGGCTGTGTGCATTCCTCTCCCGCACCCCCTGCCATTCTCTCACTGAACACGGAATCTCCCCAAGCCCTCTGGGCCTGACAGTTTCTGACCCTTCCCCCAGGAGGCTGCCGTTCCCCATATTTCAAACTTTTCTTGCACACCAAGTTGTAATACTTTGTCCGCGGCTTAACTCCCCACCACCATCACCCCCTACAAATAAACTTGGAGCTATTTTGGAAAGATTTTGCCACAACAGCCTCTGAGTGCTAATGAGTGTGAGTTCAGAAGAGAATTTTCCATTAGTAAGTAAGAAAAAAAAAAAAAAAAAGACAAATCACCTTGAAATCTAATAAGCAATATTGGACCCTTAATTTCTAACAATGCCCAAGTTCAAATACAAACTGCCTTTTGATTATATGTTTCGATCAACAAATATGCCTCAAGTACCTTCTATGTGCCAGGCATTGGGCTGGGAAGTGCCCAGAGTACAAAGGGCATGGCCACTATTCTTGGGGGCTTATAATTTCAGAAGACAGCACAGACAATGAAGTATGGCCAAGGGAGGCCAAGAAATGCAGGTCCTTGAGAAAGTCAGGGACGCCTTCCTAGAGGAAAGAGACAGCTAGAATGGGCTTTGAAGGATGATAACAGAGGATCTCCCTTCAGCCTGGGTTCAAGTCCTATCTCTCCTCATCACCAGCTGTGTGACCAAGGCAAGTTACTAAACTTCTCTGTGCCTTCTTCTTTACTCACTTATAAAATGAGGACAAAAATAGTATCAAGCCAATGAGTGCTGTGATGATCAATTGAATTAATACATATAAAGTATAGGGCCTGCCACGTAATACATGCTCAATAAAAGTTAGCAATTAAAGAGCTATTATCTGTTAAATGGGGCGAATAATAGGGCTTATTTTGCTGCCAGGATGGAGAAGAGAATTCTAGTAAAACACTTAGCACAAGACCTAGTGCACGGTAAGCAGTAGATAATGCTGCTATTTATTATTATGTTGTTGTTAGCAGCTGGGGTGTGGGAGGGGGTGGAGGGCAGGCAGGGCATTAATTAGCTCCCCTTCCTCTCTTTCCGGGTTCCAGGGCCCTTCATTTGGCCCCACGCCCTTGGCTGCCAAGTGTCGTCTCCAGATTCCCAGCCATGAATCCCCCCGGAAGTGGGAGCAAAGGGAAAGCTGATTCCGGCTGCTCCCCTGTGTTCTCAGGCAAATGTGCCGCTTTTCTGCCTGGCTTCACACATTGTAAAAGGCAGCCGTGTGTGGCTCACTCAGTGTCCACACATCGGCCTCCTCCTGACCTGCTGCTCGCCCACCGATAGATCCCAAGCCCATTATTGTAATGGATTTGCTGTTGGGAAGAAGTAGGGGTCGTCTGCCTAATAAATCCTTGCCCCAGTGGATCTCATCCAACAGGCATCCTCTCCACAGTGGTTTCACTCTAACAGATTTGTTTAGTGATTTCTAAAAGACAGATAAGCTCTAATGAGTGCCCAGAGATGATACAGGCAAGACATTCTGAGACAGAGGAAGAAACACAGGACATTTTTGGACAAATAATTTGTGCCCTTTTTTTTGTCTACTTCCAAAAGAAAAGTGTTGTAATGCTGTCTTGCTGTTAGGTTAAAAAAAAAAAAAAAAGAAGTGCTGCTAATGAAATGCATAGAAAAGTAAAAAACATGTCATGCAAATTAGACACCTTTGGGGATTTTGAAAAACTTGTTTGAAGGGCTAATTAAGAAGCTATTAAAAATAATTAATAATAATCTGCTTTTCCCAAATTCTTTTCAGTTCCAAAGTGTAAGTGATGCTATTTTTAATTCACTTTTTAAAACATGTTAAGTGTCAGGTCCCTCCCTTACCTGAAAACACTTTTTTTTTTCTAAGCAACAGGTTCCTCCTTTACCTGGAAATGTTTTGCAAAACTTTTAACGATTTTTTTTCTTTCCAAGGTAATCCCATCTGTGTCCTTTCTTCCCCATGTTTTCCTTTTCTGCTTGAGCCTGTTCATGCAGCCGATCGCTCAGCAAACGCAGTCAGGGCACCATCGCAGGAGAGAGTCTAAGTCTCGCTGGGAGAAAATTGTTGTGAGGTACAGGAAATTAAAAAATTCCTGCAATACCAACCCACTTCTCAAAGTCAATCTGTGGTATCCCAGCATCCACTCCACTCTGAAGTCAGGCCAGAATGATGTTTGAAGAGTAATTTCCAGTCTTCTAAAGGGTCACGTCGTGTATTGAAGCCATATTTGCTCCTGTGTTTTGTAAATTTCGAACTCATTACTAAACCTTTGTCTCTTACAGCCCGGTGTCTGGCTCTTACCTTGCCTTCATCAATCTGAGCCTTGAAAAGCTAATGAAAAATGCTGAAACACATTTTGCATGTGGAAATGTGATAAAACAGTGATTGTTACCAACCTGAGGAGGAACTGGCTTTCAAGGATGGGCGGGGAGTTGGGCCACTGTTCTTTATAAACAGCTCATGCTAGGTCTCCGTCAGTCCCTGGGAAAGAGGAGCAACAAATGGGATTTTCCCACTCTCTCTGAGCCCCACTGAGCCCTGTCTTTGAGATTAGCCACAGACTGAGTCTGTGCCACAAAATTCTGGACTGCTCTAAGTGCCAGGCTAGAAGATGAACAGTGTTCCAGTGCCCCCCTTCAGGGCATGTATCAGAGCTCTCTAAATTGTACAAAATGCTGTTAGTGGCCGCCTGTATTCCTGTAGCTTAGTTAAGCTGCAAATTTCACAAGACAGAGAAATCCATCCTTGGGTTCTGTGTTTTTCTCCAAAGAAACCTAAAGAAGGTTGGACATTAAGAAGTTGTGAATTAGGAGGGACCTTCTAAACATACATGCACACATGCAAGGATGTCTCTCTCTCTCTCTCCATTTTGTTGGTTTGTTTTGAGGCAGCCTCTCATTCTGTCACCTAGGCTAGAGTGTAGGGTCATCAGCCTAGCTCACAGCAACCTCCAGTTCCTAGGCTCAAATGATCCTCCTACCTCAGCCTCCCCAGTAGCTGGGACAACAGGCACCCACCACAATGCCCAGCTAATTTTTTCCTATTTTTAGTAGAGATGGGGGTTCTCGTTCTTGCTCAGGCTGGTCTCAAACTCCTGAGCTCCAGTGATCCTCCTGGCTTGACCTCCCAGAGTGCTATTACAGGTGTGAGCCACCTGGCCCAGCTGCATCTCATTTTAAAGAGTCACACTAAGATCCTTTGTGCAGGTAAATGTCACATCTGACCTCCTCTCACATTAGCTTAGAGAAATAAGAAAGGACGTGAACTTTGGAGGAAGGCTGACTTAGGTTTGAAACAACCCAGCTCTGCTATTTCCTAGCTGTGTAGCCTTGGGTGAGTCACTCAACCTCTTGGCTTTCTCACTTGCCCAACAGAGATAATAATACCTGCTTCTCAGGTTGGTGCTGATAATCCTTGTGCTGAACCTCACCTTTTGGCTCAATTGCCCTGGCTGTGCTTCAGGAAGCAGAGATAAGTCCACTGAAGGGGTTGTTGGGGAATCATTGCTCAGTGATGCCCTCAAAACTCTGGATTCAGGATGGAACAGCTCTGTTCTTTAACACCCAGCCTGACACCTCCTAATGAAATGCAAATGAGGGTTCTAACAAGCCTGGCATTTGCTTGGAGAAAAGGTGCAAGCAGACAGCCACAGACAGGGTGCTCAGAGGGAGGCACGGGGTCTGAACCTGCTGGTTTGCTGTGACAGCACCTAGATTTCCCCTCTGCGGGTGAGCTGGAGGGGAGGTTCATGACGCTTGCCCTCTCTATAGAGATGAAGCTGGCCCTCCTTTGGTACATGTGTACCTCTGGACCATCCCATGAATGGTCATCTCAGCTGAAGGGCCTGGTAACCCAACAGGAAGTGGGCATGTCTCAACCTTGGGGGGTTCAGCCTGGCCGTCCTGGTTTCTGCCTGTTGTGGACAAGTGGGAGGGGACTTCTTGGAGAGAGCCCTGCCTGTAAGCCATCTTGGGACTTGCACTCCTGGAACCTGGGTAGATACAGCCTTCACAAGCCCAGAAGCCAAGAGGCCAAGGTGCATGCGTAACCCTCCATCAAGCAGGGCTCTGCTAAGGCCACCAGTCTGGCCACAGCTCCCTCAAATGTGAAACAGATCCTGCCCTGGAAGCACTTGGAATTGAAATGAATTAAACATGTGACCTGCAAGCAGGCAAGGTGGGCACTGGAGGCCAGCCCAGCAGGCTCTGCACATGTGAGGGAGTGACCCAACAAGCAGCCTTGAGTCAAGTCCTCCCCACTGGACAGCCCAGGTGAGACCAGTGAGGTGAAGCCACTTCTCTGAGATGACAGAGCAAACTGGTGTCAGGGTCAGGAGATCTCAGAAATCATAACCTGACACTCGGGCCTCTGACCAAAGGATCCCGAACTACATATTGATCTTCTTCATTTAAAGAGAATGTTTCCGAGTATGTTGTGCCAGCCCTGGGGAAGTTAAAGATGAGTGAGCCCACTGTGAGCCTGTCCTCCCAGAGACCAGGGCAGGTGTCTCCATGGAAGCGATGGTGGGACAAGATCCGAAGCTTAGATAGGAGTGGCTAGGCCAGGGGCAGTGGGGACTGTCCACAGCAGAGGAAACTGCTCGTGCAAAAGCCCTGTGCCTGGACGACACATGTGAGACACCAGCAGAAGGAAAGGATGGCTGAGGCTCAGCGAGCAAGTGGAACACGTTGAATGTCTCTGCCAATTTCTCCCACATCACAGTTCTTATAAAGCCCAAACACCTTTCTTGCTGGCACTTCTCTTGATTTTTAAAACCGTGAGTAATTGAGAGAAAGTGTAATCCATATACTTTTCATTCACTAATGCTTACATTATCAAAACATGGTAGAATATATTAAAAGCTATTTGGTAACCACTACAGTTTTGGGTCCACTTTAGTAAGATTTCCTCTGTCTTATTCTCACAGTCCTCTCTAAGACTGTGAGAACTAGATGTCCAGAGTTACTGAGCAGGTCAGAGGAGCCCAGCTGAGACTGAGTTGGGGGAAGGAGCGATGGGGTCTGGGGCATCTCGCCGCTCTCCAGACCCAATAGCTGGTGCCACTATCATCCTCCTTTATGGAGCTCTGGACCTGGGGGTACTTCAAGTGTCTGGGCTCTGAAGAGCTATCTCCAGGGGCTCTGCCTAGGGACAAAGCTAGCAGGGTCCAGCAGGCTCCCTTTCCTTCTGCAAAGGTCACCTCCCTGGAGCCAGCTCAGGAGACACACCAGGGCCCTAGACATGCAGCACTGGGAGATCAGGGTCCTTTTCTGGTTCTGCACTTATCCCCACCAAGTCTCAGCTTACCAGGCTCAGCCCCCCAAGGTAGGGACACGTCCACTTCCTGTTGGGTTACCAGGCCCTTCAGCTGAGATGATCATTCATGGATGGTCCAGAGGTACACATGTACCCATGCTCCCTGCACCAGGCCCCTGGGACAGGCCATCTGGAATAGATCCTTCCCACCAACGGACTCACCAAAGGACTAGCTCTTCGACCTATCAGCTCATTGAACAGTCCAGGATCTGCTATGTGACCTACAGAATGATGCAGGAAGTCTTGGTGTTTGAGTCTTCTACCTCTTCTATGTCTGGGTCTAGGACAACTGGCTACAGCTGTTCTGCCTTCAGAGACAAGGGCAGGGTCTGACGTAGGGAAGGAGGGGAAAATCTTCAGCAATTTCTCAGGAATTTGGCCTATAAGTTGGTTAAGGAATTGGTTGTATAAGAACTAGGTCATGGAGCTGAAAGACTTTTTGGCAGCCTGGCTGCAGGGAATTGTCCTGGACTGTGGAGTGAGTTGAGAGAGCAGGGGCTTTGCAGCCAGGAGCCTTGAACTCGGATCCTGGGCTTACTATTTGCCACAAGGGCTAATTCATGTCTAGGACCCTCAGAAATGGAAAGTTGTAAAAGCTTCCCACACACCAGGAGGCAGGACTAATAATTAGCACCAATATGGCAAAACAGCCCAGTGTAACCCTGCCAGTAAACGTTTCCAGCAAACTGCTTGTTGCAGACTCAAGGATCACAGGTGAGCCGGGGGAAGCCCACAGTACAGGTGAGTGCCAACTAGTGGTGGGTTGGTGACGTCACCCAGGGCCAAGTCATCCCCACACATTCCAATGACTGTGGCTAAAGCTTCCCTCTCCTAACATGTCTCAACCCTGCGCTCACCACCAGTGAAGGAGAAAGAGAAAAACCAGTGTTAGCTGAAGAATGATCAAAATCAGCTTTTCATTCTTTCAGTCATTCAACAAACAGCTTCTGAGGACTTACTATGAGTCGGGCACCACACTGGGCTCTGGGGAACACAAGGAGGGAAAGATGGCATGTGATCTGTAGGGGCTTCTAGTCCAGAGGAGGACACTGCCCCTGAGACAAGGAAGTGCAAGGGCCTTGGCGTGGGGGACACATGGCCCAGGAGCTGCGAGCAGGATCACACAGGCCTGCTGGGTTGGGGGCAGGAGGGTGGGGAAGGTTCCCAAGGGCCAAACACCGAGGTGGAAGAATGGCACAAGGTGTGGAATTCCAGGCTGGGAGACAGCACACACAAAGCCAGGGAGATGTGAAGAACGTGACATCTGGGTTCAGTGTGGGGGCCAGCCAAGGCCAGTCTGATCTCAGGACAGAGCAGCAGTGGGGACCAGGGGGATGCCTGCCCGACCTTGGCCCCCTGCATGGCCTTGGCCAGTGGCTCACAGCCTCTGCCTGTTTCCTCATCTAGAAAACACTAAAGTATAAGAAGGTGGTATCTTGAATTTCCCTCCTCATCAAACCTTCTGGAATGTGCATTAGCCAAGGCCCGCTTTACCCACAGAACTCCTGCTCTGAGGACCATTCACCCCAAACTCTAGCCCTGCCTGCAGAACCCCCAGATACCGACTCATAGTAAGGGTAGGGCGCTTTCAGAGCCACTCAAAGTCATGGCACCTTCCTCTCCCCTGCCATGGGGTGGGAAGCCCGGAGGCACGATCGCAGGACAGACATGGCCCAGGCACCAGTGCAGCACTGCCAATCCCACAGACTCCCAGCAGCAGGGACTCAAGCTTGTGGGACTCCATGTCCTGCTGTCCCTCCCACCACCTTTCCTAGATGAGAGATTCCCCAAGTGAGAGGGCAGAGGACAGCTGCCAGGGTCAGGAAAGAATGCAGAAATGCAGGGCCTCAACAGAAAACCAGGCTGACCTCTTCCAAGCCCTCCTAGCTGGGGCTCTTAACAGTGCCTATGTGGCACTGTCAGCGGGTGATTCAGAAGCTCACGTAGAGTCCTGTTGTTTTTCCTGGTGACTGGTGGCCAGAGTGCAGGGAGGATGCCCAGCCCACCCCCAGCACCACATCTCAGGGTTCTTTGGTGCGTGTTAGATTGGAGGGAGAGCTGGGCACCCGCAATCCTGCAAATGCACTCAGTGTAGCCCTTACAGACTCACAGAAGCTTGGGGGGTCCAGTGGATTGTCTGCATTTAGTAAGGGATATTGTCTGCTACAGAGGGGGGTTCTCAAACTTGGAAATGACCAGGAGCTTCCTAACAAAAATGCTGCTCTAACTAGCTGATTATTTTACACATGGGTATGCAAGGGCAGTAACTGGAACTTTTTTTCTAACTTGGCTAAAGTAACTTGGCTTTTTCTTCAGCTCTTAGCATAGAATGGTAGTTGGTAAATGTTTTTATTTTAGTGGATAGATGAATGAATGAATGAATGAATGAATGAGAGAATTAATCACCCATGGAAAAACCCAGCCCAGCATCCAGCCCAGGGTCAGGCATGAACTGAGGCCCCCTGCTGGACTTCACCCCCGTCCCAGGGCCCTGTGGTCTCCAGCACCAGGGAAGGTCCAGGTATCCCAAGTAGGGTAGAGTCTGGGATGGAGTCATTTGTGCCCCATCCCCCATCCCCACCAAACTCCAGATGCCACAGCCTGTTCCTGGGCCCTCAGTGGGTTTGCTTTGGCCGTCCTGGCCTCTAGAGGCGCAGATTCCCCAGCCCAGCATCTGGAGAGCTCGCTGGGGCCTGGGCGTGCGGCCGCTAGCTAACAGGCTCCTGACCGCCTCCCCACGGCACCGGGGCTGTGCCCCCATCGCTGGGCCTCTGCAAATCCTGCCCTTCAGCCACGAGGGCCCAGTTGACCTGGACTCACCTCTCTCCTCACTCAGACCTCAAATGTCACCTTCTTCCCCACACTCCAGCCAAGAAGACCCCAGTCTAGCAAGCATGTGACCTGCAAACGTGCTCATTTTCATCTTCTGCGCCACCTCTGAACTGCCGGGGAGGAGATGACGGGAAGGGATTCCCTGGGGAGCCGTCCAGCCTAATGCATCACACGTGCTGAGAGCAGCCGAGCCGGCCCAACATTTGCAGCTCAGCCCCCAGTGCTCCTGGGGCTCCCAGTTCCCAGGCACCTCAGCTGAGCTAGGAAAATAGGGCTAAGAGGCTGGGCAGGGGGGGTCTCGGTCCTCCCCTGAGACCACCAGAGCTCACAGGCCGTTCCCTCTGGGCTGCCGCACGGGAGGATATCTTCCGGCAGTTCCTAGTGGATTCAGATCTCTGTACAGAATAGCATCTCCTCCTTATGTTGGAGCCCAGGGGAGGGGGATGGACTCAATTCAAAGCCCTCAGCCACAGAACTTAAGTTTAAAATGATAGAGTAATAATCCATAGCCCCGAGGCCCTCCCACTAGGCAGGGGCCCTGGCAAAGCTGCGTTAAAGGCTCCAGTTCTCGTCCACAACTAGAAGTGCAAACGTGCTCAAGAGCAGGAAGCAGGGTCGTGTGTGTCAATAGGCCCCTGTGATGTATCAGGGCCTGGAAGCCACAGGTTCAGATGGGAAGAGTTAGCCACCGGGGGAAGCCACACATGAAGGGGGGAAAATAATGGAGAAGTGGAAAAAGAACAGGCTTTCAAGTCAGAGAGGGGACACTCTGCCACCAATCAGCTGTGTGGCTTGAGGCCAGTAACTGTACCTCTCTGACTGTTTTTTCATTGATAAGACAACCATAATAGCATCTTCCTTACAGCAAATGTGATGGTTCATGTGAAGTGCCAAGAGCAGTACTTGGTGCTCAGAAGGTATGTATGACAAATGTCTCTCCCTCCTGCCTCACTTCAACTCTCACTATTCTCAGCCACTTGTTATAACCATGTCCCAGATGCATTTGGCCCCTATTGGGAGAAGTGAAGGGTTTAGGTCTCAGATGGGTCTTTGGTTACTTGAGTCGTCAAGGCCCATCTTGTTAAAAAATGGTCCTCAGATCCCCCCAAGCCCAAGAAATTCACATTTCCAAGCTCCTGGAAAGGGCTTCAATCCTCTCCCACCCCCACCTGATCCCCCTCTCTAGCTCACTTGAGTTCGAGGCTGTGTCTTCACCACCGAGGGAAATGGCCGTCCAGCCCATCAGGGACTAGCAGAGGTGGAGTGTGAACCCAGGCAGTCTGCTCTAGCCTCCCATTCCCAATGGTTTTCCTTGGATTCAATCACAAGATAAACCTGGCATCTGAGCACAGCCCTTCACAGCCTAGCACACCCAAAGAAACTTCCCCCAAAATCAATCTGCCAGAGCTCCAGCCAGGCCAAATGCCATAAAGACAACTTCTAAGCATAGCTGATGCCTTTCTGCCTCTGAGCCTTTGTGCATGCTGTTCCCTTTCCTACTCCCATCTTTTCCTAATCAAGACTCAGCACCAGGAAGCCCTCCCTGACCTCCCAGCCCCACTCTGCCCACAGGCCCTTATGCTAACCCAACCATAGCACTTATTATATGGTATGGAAGTTGCTTCTCCATCTGTCTTCCCCGTTACATCATGAGCTCAAGAGCAAAGATTATATCATTTTATCTCTGGATCTCCTGCCGTCTTGCATGGGGAGTGAATCAATGAGTGGGAGACTTATTTCATATATAGTAGAAGAATCTTGAATCAAAGAGATAATGAAGCAGGGGCTTAGAGTCCAACTGGCCTAGATTAGAATCCCACCTGCATTACTTACTAGCTGTGTGACATTGGGCAAATTACTTAACCTCTCTGAACCTTTTCTTCATCTGCAAAATTCAGTGGAGGAGATAACTCCTTCAAAGGGTTGCCCTGAGTGTTAAATGCAAGGAACTTAATAAAATGTCAAGAAAAGGAACAGCCCTTGCTCTTAGGTAGAAGCCACTATGGTGATGAGGATTTAGCTTGTCACATCTGCATGTGCTATTACCTTCATGGCACCAGCCAGGGTGCTGTACATCCCATCTTTCCTAAGAGCCCTGGCAGTTCCCAGGCAGATCTCTGAGCAGATGCCTTCCTTCCTGCCCTTGACACAATCAAGCGCAGCAACCCCTTCCCACCACGGGACCTTTGCACAATCTCTTCCTTCATCTGGGAGGCTCTTTGCTCCACTGTGCTCATTATTGGCACAGATGTCACCCCCTCAGGGCCTTCTCAGCCACCCTTTCTGAGCAGCCATCCCTGTGCTCTCTACCCCACCATTGTGCATCTCATGTTCGGTATGTGGATTTCTTCCATAACACTTCTAAAATGAGCAACTATTTTGTGCATTTTTTCCTCCCCTCCATGTTAGCTCCAAGATCACAGCCATCGTCTTCACCGCCTGGCAGTTAGTGTGAAGCTCAGTAAGTAGTTGTTGAGCAAATGCTGTATAAATAAACAACTCAAGCTCTGTTCAGCAGAGCAGAGCAAAGGTGTGGGAATTTTTAGCCAAAGCCGCTTCCCCAGCAGATGGCAAAGGAACCCCTCCCTTTCTCTGAAGCCTCAGCAAGGCCACACCTGGCTGCCTGCAGCCGGTGGTGCTCAGAACCAGCTCGCCAGAGACAGATTGGAGGGAGTTCAGAGAAGCAGGCCAGGCAGGATTAAGTGGAAGGAGAGGGTGATTTATAAAGAAAGATAAAAGGGGCCAGCTTCATAAGGCTGGGCTGTGGGATTATTTTGATAACAGCCTCCAAATGTTGGCAGGCTATGTGTGCCAGGGAAGATCCTCCCACGGGGTGCCGAGCTGGTCACCAGGAGAGACAGAAAGAAATCCCAGCTGACTCTGGGGTCCTAAGGCAGAAAGCAAACCCATGGCCAAAGCATCAAGGGAAAAGCTCCTCCCTGAGGCAGTCAGCAACTCATGTTGGAATCATTCTGGGGTTATACAGCTGAAGTAGGAGACTCTAAACCAGTGTTTTTCAACTTTTTTTTATGTCACAGTGCACTTGAACCTATAGGTAAATTTCCATGGCACACTTAAACTATGGTGATCAAAAAAAAGTAAACAAAAGGAATATACTTACTGTGTTTTTTAACTTCTTTTGGAAAATAATTTAATTAATGAACTTTAAAAACTTTTCACAGCACACTGGTTGAAAAATCACTTTTCTAGGGAAACTAGTCAGGAAAATCTATCACCTCACTAAGACCACTTTGCCAAGTATCAGAGAAGAAAGATGCTACAGCAACCTTTTGCAGCAGGGATGAACTATGGCCTGCAGGCCACATTTGGGCCATTGCATATTTTTGTAAATAAAGTTTTATAAGAACACAGCTGAGCTCACACGTTCACGTGTTATCTATGACTGCTTTTGCATTACCACTTTAGAGATGAGTAGTTGCAATAGAGACTACAGGATTTACAAACCCTAAATATTTACTCTCTGGTCCTGTTTCTGACCACTGATTCTTAGGTACTGTGCATGTCACTGTGAAAGGGGAAAGACACATCCACGGGGCCCCAATTTGGTTTTAAATTATTTTATTATAGTGTTATTCAAATAGAAACATACACACACATATAGTTAGGCGTAATCATTTTAGGCTTTTAGTTGTTACTCAACTAGAAAACCAAAACATATTCTGGGATTCCGTGCCCATGAAATGGCAAAAACATTGATATCAAAATGAACAGCATAACGATAATGTAAGTGGTGATGTTCTTTGCTGGAGAGACATCGCTGCTCAGAGCTCGGAGGGCCTGCCAGGGTGCAGATGCGTTTGCATTTAGCCAGCACGATGCTAGTGATGACTCAGTTCCCTCACTTGGCTTCTCTCATCTAACTATCACAAACACTTTTCATTCACACAGAGAGCCAGGACCACCACCAGCCAACACAAGCACCCAATCAGGCTCACCTGTGCTTGCCTCTCATTTGTCTGTGAGGATGAAAGCCAGCATCATCATGACATAATGAGAACTCAGGCACTAAAATCTTATGGTCATACCCAGGTACAAGGTGACCAGCAACACAAGCCAGAAAAGATTTATATCCATTTTTTGGGATATCCATTTATAAATATCCATTTATATCATTTTTTTGAATTCTCAGTCAAATAAAATATATATGTTTTTTCTAATCTTAAAGGATTTGTCCACTGATTTGAGGATCCTGGTTTGAAAAGAAGAGATCTAACCCACCTTTCACCTTTTCTAAGTGGGAAACTAAATCCCACAGAAGGATTGTGACTTGCCAAGATCACAGTGGGAACGAGGTGAAGCCACATTTGCATGAAGGTGCCAGGGAAGTGCTCTCATTCTCAGCCCAAGATGGGGGATCCCAGGACCACCCCCCAAGAAAATCTGGGGCCAGAACTGCAATCTAGGAGCAGGATTTTGGCCACTGGGATACAGAAGGGGTAGCCATTGGCTAGAGCCACAGACCATGATGTAAACAGCTTCCTCCAGAGTGGAGGTGGCAGGTGGCTGTGCCCTGCGGATGCTATGAGCCAAACCTGGAGCCAGCATCATCCCGGAGGCACCCAAGGGCCCCCCAGGCTGGCAGGCTGCTGGAATGACTCCCAAGAGTCCCCAATAGAACTTTAGATGTAGAAGCAGCAGCAATGGCTCTCCTGAAGCAGCAGAGGATTATAACATATGCCAGGGAGTATCCATGGGACCCACCTGGACTCTAAGAGAACTGGACCATCCGAACTCAAAAGTTAGGCCAAGTCCTCATTGTCCTGGGAAATTGTACATGTGAAGGGGTGATAGGGCTGCCACTGCAAAGCTGGAGACAGGAGTTCATTCACTAGGAGAATCCAGCTCCTGGGGCCAAGCCTGGAGAGACCTATGCATGTGGGAGCAGCTCATCTGGCCCCAGGTTTTGCTGGGGGATGGCCCCTCTTCTCAGGGCTGCCACCACAAAGTTGGAGGTAGCACTTCATTCACGGAGAGAACCCAGCTCCCGGGGGCCAGGCCAGGAGACAGACATGTGTATGTGTCACTGCTCATCTGGCCCCAGGCTTTGCAGAGGTGAGGCCCCTGTTCTCAAGGCTGTGACTGTTCCAGCCCAGGACTGCCTCACTGTGTACTCAAAGACCAGCCTCCCAGAGCAGGAGAAGCAATGAGCAGTAACTTTTCAGAACAGAAAAAAATTGCACGCACATTATACCTCCTACAGAATGCATATTTAAAGGCTTGTAACTGGTTGGTTCACACTAAATGAGAATATAAGTTATTCCAGAATATCCGGTATATTTTCAGCAAAGAGCCAGATAGTAAATATTTTAGGCTTTCTACATTAAGCTTTTTAAAACCCATATCTTAAAAATGTAGAAATCATTCTTGGCTCACATGCCGTACAAATACATGCTGCAGGCTGAATTTCACCCACAGGCAGAAGCTTGCCGACCCCTGTTCTAGAATATCACTAACTCGAAACATTCCCTACAAGATCAATGAATCCTACCCCACCATGGAACTATGAACACCTGGGGAGTGATTACGTTCCACTCTCATGCTCACACACATATAGACCCACAAAAACAAACACACAGACACACAAAATTCTCAAGCACGGAAATACACACAGTCAAAGATGAATATCTATTGAGCAAAAACACATCTTCTGAAAATAACTTGTAAATGTGTACAGCATGCACTTGCCCTCAAGTTGGTCCAGGCTCCATGTATTATGTGCAAAACCACAGTGTCCAGGGCTAAGAAGTTGTGAGTGACTTCTCATGGGTATATAAGGTAAAAGCGGAGATCAGGACAGGGAGGAAGGCCCTTGCCCATGATCTAGTCTGAAGGTCTCCAAACTGTTCCCCAGAGCTATGGGGCTTTGAGGAGGGGTTTCTGGAGGATCACCTCTTCATGCTGCCACACTCAAACCAACTGAGCTGCCCCACCTTTACTCTTATAGATACTGTATTTACATCTAAGTTCTCATCTAAAGGTAGCATATTGTGGCAAAGTGGGATGGGTTAGTGTTAAAAACTAGTGTCCCCACAGTTCTTCATATCTGGCCTCTCTAAAGGTTCTGGTAAGATTAACCCCTATGCCCGCTTGCCTATGGAAGTGGAAGAGAAGCAGCCACCATTAGACAGGATAGATACTCTCTGGTTTGCCCCAGTCCCCACCATTCCCTATGGCCTTATATCTGCCTGTTTCATGAATTAGCAGTACCTGCCTGGACCCTGGAGGCATTTGATTTTTATGACTCCTACTCTGCACTGTTCAAGCTGCTATAAAATGAAACTCTGCTCTCTGAAGGATAGGGGTGGTTAATTTACTGAAGTTGTCAGTAAATTCAACCAGAGATCCCTGCCAATGCCTCAAGAGCCATAATGCTGGCCTACCAGCTTCTACCACATACTGTAAGTCTTAAGTATAACCCTTAACTAATCCTAACTTTTGTAATCTTATGGATTTATTTATATCCCACTACATTCCAAAAAGTATTTGAGGCAGCTTGTAAATATGCATATAACACAATAAAATTTTAAAATAGATAAAGAAGTCTTAAAAAGGAAAATCACACAAGAATAGCAGGATGAGGCCAGAGGAAAAGTTAGGACATCAAAATGCAAGTTGAAAAGGTCTGTATAGTTTTTAAAGATAATCGGAGATTTTTGAGTTAGGATGGATGGTAGAAGTTGCAGATAGATAGAACCTCACTCTCCAAATAGCTCAAGGAATTGATTTTAAAAAAGCAAAACTAGAAAAAATGGAAAGAGATTCAGCACAAAGACTCAAAATGTCAGCCAAGGGAAGAGACAAAAAATTATGGAGCAAAGCAAAATGATTCAATGCAGTCAGGTGGTCAACCATACTCCCACCCAGAAGCCATTTTGGGAGTCTTAGACATTGTCACTAATAACCTCATATCTGGAGGGAAACCAACCAAAAAGAAAGCTTCAGCTTTCTAAGTGTTGACTATGAAGAGTAGAGAATGCTACTGGGCAAAAGAGGAGAAATGGGGCCAACGATAAGGGCCCTGAATGGCTCCAACAGAAGTAAAGCCAAATGGTGATCTGGGGAAATAATCCAATACTATTAATGCCTCCATGGGGATAGTGTATACCCCCCAACTGGACATGATGTTCCCAAGAAGGGATAATAAGCAAAAAGAGGAAGTCTAACACAAAACTGCTTTATTGGAACTATTCAGAACAAAAATTTGTCACTACAAAATATTGCAAAGATATGAATACCTACAAAAAGCCATATAGCCATATGCAGATATTTGTAGAAGCTTTACTTATAATAACCCCAAAGTGTAAATAACTCAAATGTTCATTAACTGGAAAGTGGATAAACACATTGTGGTACATTCATATAATGGATTAATAAAATAAAATGAACAATAAATGAGGCCAAATGCATCTGGGACAGTCCAAGGTAATAACAGGTGGCTTAGCAATAAAATGAACAAACCTAGATTCATGCAACACCATGGATGAATCTCAAAAGCATTATTCCAAGTGAAAGAATCAAGACTCAAAAGGTTATATACTATATGATTGCATTTATATAACATTCTGGAAAAGGCAAAATTATAAAGACATGAAACAGATCAGACATTGCCAGGGCTTAGAGGTTGGGGAAAGAATCAACTACAAAGGCACATGAGGGAACTTTCTGGATTAATGGAAAGAGTTATTATCTTAATTATGGTAGCAGTTATACAACTTTTATACAATGTTGGCAAGCTATGCAACTTTAAGGCTTTATTAAAAAAGAAAACCCCAAAATTTATACAAAAACAAAACAGATTTTCTCATAACAAGATGAATAAAATTCTACCATACTTATCAATTATCTCAATAAAGGTTAATGGATTGAATTCCCCACTAAAGAGGCATAGGCTGGTTGATTGGATAAAAAAAACACAAGCCATCCATATGCTGTCTATAAGAGACACACCTAGCCTTGAAAGACAAATCAAGACTCAGGGTCAAGGGACAGAAAACAGTATTTCAACCACACGAGAATCAGAAGAAAGAAGGGGTTACAATCATATTCTTAGATTCAAGTGGATAGATTCAAAGTGACTAAAGTTAAGAAAGCAAAGATGGGCTCTTAATACTGGTCAAAGGAACCATACATCAAGAATATATTTCAGTCTTAAATGTTTATGCACCCAACTTAAATGCTCCCAGATTTATGAAACAGATCTTGATGGGTCTGAGCAATATGTTAGCCTATAACACTATAATACTGGGGACTTTAACTGGACAGATCCTCTAAACAGAAGCTAAATAAAGATACAAAGGACTTAAATGAGACCCTAGAACAAATGGGAGTCATAGACATTTACAGAACATACCATAACAAAGAAAAAGAATATACATTTTTCTTATCAGCCCATGACACATACTCCAAAATAGATCACATCCTAGGAAACAAATCAAACTTTAGCAAAACTAAAGGAATAGAAATTATACCTTGCTTTCTCAGACCACAAGGCTATAAAGGTGGAACTCAACTCCAACAAAAACATTCATCACCACACAAAGGCATGGAAATTAAACAACCTTATGCTGAATGATACTTGGGTTTAGGAAGAGATGAAAGAAGAAATAGTTAAATTCTTCGAACACAGCAACAACTAAGATACAAGTTACCAAAACCTGTGGAATATAGCTAAAGCAGTCCTGAGAGGAAAATTTATTGCCTTAGATGCCTACATTTAAAAAACTGAAAGACAGTGCATCAACAATCTTGCTGACCATCTTAAGGAATTGGAAAAAGAAGAACAATCTAATCCTAAATCCAGCAGAAGAAAAGAAATAACTAAAATTAAATCAGAGATTAATGAAATTGAAAACAAAAAAAAAAAATTCAGAAAATTAGCAAAACAAAAAGTTGATTATTTGAAAAAATAACAAAATAGATAAGACTTTGGCCAGACTAACTATGAACACAAAAGTGAAATCTCTAGTAACCTCATTCAGAAATGATAAAGGGGAAATAACAACAAATGCCACAGACATACAAGAGATCATCTCTGAATACTATAAGAAACTCTATGCCCAGAAATTTGACAATGTGAAAGAAATGGCTCAATACTTGGAATCACACCCTCTCCCTAGACTTAACCACAAAGAAAACAGATTTCCTGAATAGACCAATTTCAAGCACTGAGATCAAACAAACTATAAAAAAAATCTCCCAACAAAAAAAAATGCTCTGGTCCAGATGGCTTCACACTAGAATTCTATAAAACCTTCAAAGAAGAGCTTATACCTATACTACAGAAGCTATTCCAAGAAATTGAGGGGGAAGGAATCTTCCCCAACACATTCTACAAAACAAACATCACCCTGATACCAAAACCAGGAAAAGACCCCACTATAAAGGAGAACTTCAGATCAATCTCACTAAAGACTATAGATGCAAAAGTTCTCAATAAAATCCTAGCCAATAAACTACAGCTTCTCATTTTAAAAAGTCATACTTCATAATCAAGTAGGTTATATCCCAGGTATACAAAGCTGGTTTAATATGCACAAATCCATAAATGTAATTCACCATATCAACAGAAGCAAAAAAAAAAGACCATATGATCCTCTCAATAGATGTAGAAAAAGCATTCGATAAAATTCAACATCCTTTTCTAATTAGAACACTGAAGAATGTAGGTATAGGTGGCACATTTCTTAAATTGATTGAAGCCATCTACAACAAACCCACAGCTAATATATAATCAAGTGAGCAAAACTGAAAGCTTTTCCACTTAGAACTGGAACCAGAGAAGGTTGTCCTCTCCCACCTCTACTATTCAACATAGTGCTAGAAGTTCGAGCCAATACAGTTAGGCAAGATCAGGAAATAAAGGGCATCCAAGTGAGAACAGAGGAGCTCAAATTCTTCCTTTTTTACCAATGATATGATCTTAAACTTAGAGAACCCTAAAGACTCAACCTCAAGACTCCTGGAAGTAATCAAAACATTTAGTAACATCTCAGGATATAAAATAAATGTTCAAAAATCAGTAGCCTTTGTATATGCCAATAACAGCCAAGATGAGAAGCTAATCAGGGATACAATTCCCTTCACAGTAGCTTCAAAGAAAGTGAAATACCTAGGAATATATCTAACAAAAGAAGGGAAGGATCTCTATAAAGAAAAGTACAAAACCCTAAGAAAAGAAATAGCAGAAGATAAATGGGAAGAATCAACATTGTTAAAATATCTATACTTCCCAAAGCTATCTACAGATTCAATGCCATCCCCATTAAAATCCAACATCATACTTTCAAGGCTTGGAAAAAATAATTCTTCCTTTGTATGGAACTAGAAAAAAAAAAAGTATAGCTAAGGCAATTCTTAGCAATAAAAATGAAGCTGGAGACATCAGCCTGCCAGACTTCAGGCTGTACAAGGCCATAGTGATCAAAACAGCATAGTACTGGCACAAAAATAGACATATAGACACCTGGAACTGAATAGAAAACCATGAGATGAAGCTAACATCTTGCAGCCACCTAAGCTTTGATAAACCAAACAAGAACATACACTGGGGGAAAGAATCCCTGTTCAGTAAATGGTACTGGGAGAACTGGATATCTGCATGTAAAAGACTGAAACTGGACCCACACTTTTTGCCACTCACAAAAGTTGATTCAAGATGAATAAAAGATCTAAATCTAAGACATGAAAAAATAAAAGCCCTTGAAGAAAGTGGGGGAAATACACTTGAAGGTATCAGCCCGGGAAAAGACTTTATGAAAAAGACTTCAATGGCAATTGCAACAGCAGCAAAAATAAACACATGGTACTTAATTAAACTGAGTAGCTTCTGTACAGCTAAGGAAATGATAACCAAAGCAAACAGACATTTCTCTTCAGAATGAGAAAAGATATTTTCATTTTATGAATTGGACAAAAGCTTGATAACTAGGATCTATAGAGAACTCAAACTAATCAATAAAAAAAGATCCAACAACCCCATATGTCAATGGGCAAGAGAAGTGAATAGAACCTTCTCTAAAGAAGATAGATGAATAGCTAACAAGCATATGAGAAAATGTTCATTATCCCTAAATAACAGAAAAATGCAAATCAAAACCACCCTGAGACATCACCTCACCCTTTTAGAAGCAAGTATAGAGAATCTTCAGAGAACTTAAACTAAACCTCCCATTTGATCCTGCAATCCCATTACTGGGCGTCTACCCTGAAGAAAAAAAAACCCTTTTATCATAAGGACATTTGCACTAGACTGTTTATCACAGCTCAATGTACAAGCACCAAAATGTGGAAACAACCTAAATGCCCACCAATCCAGAAATGGATTAACAAGCTGTGGTACATATATACCATGGAATATTATTCAGTCACTAAAAAAAGATGGAGACTATACATCTTTTGTACTAACTTAGATGGAGGTGGATCAGATTCTTCTTAGTAAAGCATCACAAGAATGGAGAAGCAAGAATCCAATGTACTCAATTTTAACATGAGGACAATTAATGACCTAGTACACGTTGGGAGATAGGGGAATGGGGGAGTGGAGAGAAGGGAGGAGGGAAGGGGCTGGGGGGGTCACAGTGTTTGGCACACCTCTTAGAGGAGGAAAACATTTATAAGAGGGACTTTGCCTGACAAATGCAATTAGTATAACCTCAATGAATCCCCAACAATAAAAATAAATGTATAAATAAAAAATAGATAAATTTAAGTAAAATCAATTTTAAGGTTTTATATTAAAAATAATATGCATAATTCATATGATTTCTTTGTTATGAATGGACTTCCATACATACAAACATCTATTTATTTATAGGTAGATAGAGAGGCAAGAGGGAAAGTAATGGAGATAGTAACAGAGGTACATATAGATAGATATATAAAAAGCCATTCAATAATATTGATATATGTGGGAAATATATCTCTCTATATTTATACATACACATATGTGCATATATATATATATATACACACACACACAGAGAAAATCATATATGGAATATGTCCAACTAATGGTAATATTCGGTGTGATTTTTATACTTTCTTTTCCATACATAGTTGTCTTGTTAAAATTTTTTAAATTATTTTATTTGTATATTTATAAAAATCAAAGAGTGCTTTTTACTTTTTAAAATATGTTAGGAAAACACTAAGCCAAAAAAAAGGGAACTATAATCAAGTACAGTCTAACCATGCATGATATCCACCAGATTAAAGCAAAGCAACCCAGGAAGAGCACAGCAGTTTCTTGGAGGACACGCAGCTCTTCCAAGCCCTGAGATCCGATGGAGGAGACGCACACTGGTGCAGACTATGGCATCCTCACAACCTGCCATCATATACGCAGCACGGGTGTGTGTGTCAATCTTTCTGACACCACTCCAGGCTTCCCAGGAGCACCAAAGTACATGTGCTCTTTGGTCCCAGCAGGGGGATGGTTAATGGCACCAGGTGGCCATTAACTGTGAACTCTGGCTAACAAAGTGGCCACTTCTCTAAGACTTAGTCCCACCAGCCAGTGATTACCTCTTGAGGTGGGATCAAACTATAGTGGGGCTAGTTGAGGGAAGGACCCATCTTTTCTCTTCTTCTCTAAAACACATATTTTACCCTCCAGTTATAAAAATTCACATACACTTCTCATACTGGTTTCTGCTGTTTCCTCTTGCCTAGAAAATGCTTGAAACCATTGCTAATCCCTCGCACAAGGATGACCCTACTCGTCCTTCAGGGCTGCACTTACATGTAACCTCCTCCAGGGAGCCTCCCTGACCCCCAAGACTGAGATGAACAAGGATCCCAGTGAAGAATTAAACTCAGGGGAGAAGGAGGTGAAGGAGGAGGACCCCAGAGGATGAAGGGATGATGTTCAGACAGATCCAGGCAAACCAAGTGCAGAGCAGGAGGCCAGGAAATCACACCTGTGCCCTGGCTCCTCTCAGTAAAGAAAAGGCAGGAGTCCTCTGAGCAGAGTGACAGAGTCAGAATAGTCCTCCAACATCTAGAATGGAGAGCAGTTATAGAGCTGGCAGAGAGCTGAGTTCCCAAGGATGTAAGAACAGACTTGGGGAGGAAAAAACTGACACAGGCATCATACTGTGGAACCCCATGGGAATTCCCAGGGGGGAGTGAGAATCTCTTTGAGCCTTAGTTTCCCAGTCTGTAAAAGAGGGTGAATAACTTATGTCTGACTACTCCACAGGAATGTTATGAGAGTTAGATGGGGTAAAGGAAGGGCATCATATGCAAACCTTATAATGGCCCTAAACATGAAAAGACTGATGCATAAATATTGGAGTAAATCCATAGATCCTTTGGCTTTACTTTTAACAGCATTTTAGAAACTTGAAGAAAGTTTCTACTATAAACTGGGGAGCTAGAAACAACTTTTTATTTGATTCTCTCATGTGTCCATCTATAATAGATTGTATTCCAGAAGGAAATAATATACAATATATTACAATCTACCAGTCACCAGATGAAATAAAATAAGTACATTATGAGGGCTAGTCCACGATATAATTTACAAAGACTGAATGTCAAGATTGCCATACTAGGTAACTGGAAGTGAGACTCTTAAAAAGATGATCTATAGGATATTATTTCTGTCTGTCTGTCTGTATCTCTGCTCATCCACTTTCATCTGGGGTTGGCCTTGTGACTCACTTTGACAACAGGACATTAGCAATCGTACCACAAGCAGAGTCTTAAAAAGTAACTGCATAGTGAGGGATTTCTTTCTTGCTGCACTTGGAACCCTGTCACCGCCATGTGGGCAAGGCTACGCCAGCATATTGAAAGAGGAAGGATCACCTGGGGAGAGACCTCAGTCATCCTGGCCATCCCAGATGAAGCCAGTCCCCACCAGCATACCAACTGATTGTAGACACATGAGTAAGCCCAGCCATGATCAGCCAAGGCCAGCATAGACCAGAAGAACCAGTCAGCTGAGCCCAGGCCAACAGCTAACCTACAGAAATGTTACATAAATATGTAGGGTTTGTTTTAAGCCACTAAATTTGGAGCAGCTTAACATGCAGCAAATGTTAACTACATATCATGGTATGCCAGAATGAGTCAGGAGAATGAGAACCTGCTCTAACTCATTCTGTGACCTCTGGCAAGTCAGTAAACATTTCTGATCTCTAATTTCTTGTCCTAAAAATTAAGATTCAATTAAATGATCATTGAAGTTTCCTTCTAGTTCTGTTTTATTCTCGGATTCTAAATCTTATTGACAAACACTTATGAATGTGGTAAAATTTATGAACCAACAGAGACATAGCATAATATCTGAGGATTTTTACCTTAAGGCCAAACTCTCGAATTCAGTTACCTGGCAGATGAGCACAAATATAAAATGCTTCATTGGTTTTATAATGTTCTTGTTGGATTCTAAGCTAACATATGAAGTTAGGAAAAGTTGACCAGAAGAAACTGTAACTAAGTCCAGCATGTGAAGAAAGTCAACATCCAAACCCAGAAAGAGTTTCTGCTGGGAGGTGAAGTCTTCATAAAATGCATGACCAGAGCTGGGACTAGGCCTTCTAAAAAGAAAAACCCCACTTCTCAACAGGAAGAAAAACCTTGAGGAACCTCAAGAATTTGCTGAACCCACAAATTCATACTTTTACCTATCTGGAAACTGAAAGAACGATTTTATTTCAAAAGCCATCTAGAAAAGAAATTGATACATAAATAATACATATGTGTTTTCTTAAATGATTGAAGTAGATGCAAATGGACCTCGAAATGCTCTCTAAACAGAATTGATATTTCACAAACTTGTATTTCTGGAACTGAAGCTGGAAATAGCAAAGAATATACATGAGCCAAGAGGGATTTTGCTTTTCTAATTCAGCATCGATGCTGAGGAAGACCCAGAGACTGATGCTGCTGTTGCATCAGAATAAACTTGCTACGTATGGGGGAGGGAGAATGAGTAATTTTCCAGAATTAACACATTAACACAAAGGACTCATTTCACAACCTGGGGTGTGTAAACCGGTGTTACTGCCTGACATTTCAAAAGCCCACAGAATCCACTTGTTATGCCTTCCAGTTGTATAATTTTTACTTAAAGTGGTTTTTTACTTTGGGTGTTTGTTTTGGGAGAGTGGGGGGCCTATTTATATAAAATATAAATAAAATATATAAAAGTAAACTTGAATATTTCTTGAAATCAAATGCAAAATTTACACTAATTTTCCAATAAAACATCAAAGAAATTTCTTACTTCCAGCATGCATCTTCATGGAGTACCTGGCTGCTCTCCTCATGAGGGCTAGTTATGTGGCCAATATTAGGCACAATCTCTAGGGACTAAAATATACCCAAAGCAATCCACTTTAAATGATAATTTCCTGAATAAAAAAAATTAAAAATTAGAAGCAATGCATTTCCTCTGGCAGATGGTCTGGGGCTCTTTATGCACACCTTTCTGGGCCTGAGAAGCATGTCTTTTAGAGACAGGCTAGTAGCTTCCAAACCCATGCAAAGAACTTGTTAAAAACAACAATAACAACAACACCACACACGCACACCCCACCCTCCTCAGTTGGAGCAGAGCAGAACTCTGGAAGGGGATCTTTCAGTGGAGGTGAAAAATAGCATTCCCTCTTCCCAGAGGTCTGTGTAGCCTGAGCCCAGAGTCCTTCTCTGTAAAACTGCTGTCCTCAGGGGAACAAGCGTCCCTCCTTTACGTTCCCCTGCAGAGCAGTAACCCGCCCAGTTTATACATTCATCTTATCAAACACTACCATAGAACAACAAGGACAGAATTTCAACCCATCAGCACAACACTTGCCACCACAGGGGCTCACATCACTCACAATGTAATGATTTGATGAGCTGAGACCACTCTAGAAGGATCTCCTCTTCCTAGTTCTTCTTCGGTGTGTTTATTTGTTCAGTGAACACTTTTATCAAGTGCTGACCCTGGGCCAGGTCTGCTCTGGGCTCTTGTGGTTCAGGGCTCCATCTCCTGTACAAATATTTGTGTGTGTAGACTTGAGTACCTACTAAGTACCTACTTTGAGCACATACTAAGCAAGAGTCCACATTTATGAGGCTTCACAGGAAAACAAAAATTATCACAATAAATTCAAAAATATTTAGTGAACCAACCACTTATAAGATCAATTTCCACTCAAGCAACATACATAATGTCAACATCTCTCACAGTCCAGAGAGTTGTCATCATTTTTGATTCATCTCTCCTGGATTCTTGGTTATCTGATAGCATGAGGCAATTGCAATGCAAACAAACTGCAAGAAGAAACTGAAGACTTTATCAAAGCTGTAGTATTTTATGAGATCTATGAGAGTGATGCTAGAGAACAGCTTAAGCCCTATGCCAAGCCAATGATCAATGAGGCTCTGACAGTTAGATCAGGTAACAACAGAAACAAAGGGATTTTCTGGGGATGATGAATTGATAGTCAAGACAGAATGGCTGGACCATCCAGTGATTAAGGGAAGTCCTTGGGGAAACTCATAAAGACCTAGACACTTTTTGCAATAAACAGCTCTATTTCTGTTTATGTTACAAATATTTTTCTTAAAATTCTAGGGAAGCCAACTCATGACACCATCCTAATTTTTTCATAAAAATTCTATTTCTTAAAATTATCAACAACCAATACATCCTTTGTTCATTCTAACTTCAATATATGGCTTGAACTAGAATCTAAAATTGGGTAAGTATAAGATAAAAATAAATTTATTGTCATAGTTTCCAGTCTCAGCTTTCAAGAGAGTCTAAATCAAATTTTCTTAAAATCACATTTTCTATAAATTACTGAGTCCCCTGCTAAGTGGGGTTGGTGGAAAGTGGACTTTCCAAGGATGATCACCCATGGATGAAAAGGCCTGCTGTCATCACACTGGTGTGTCTGCCACTGAGAAGAGTCCAGAATGCTGTAAGACCAGAAAGAGGGTCTTAGCTGGTCCAGCAAAGTGACACCACAACTGAGACTGGAGGTGGGGGCACTCTTAGGAGTAAATGTGGAGAGAGGCATTTGACACAAAGAACTGGAGGAAACCCAGCATGGCTGGAGGCAGGAAAAAGAAGAAGAAACAAGTTTGAAAATACAGGCAGGGCCCAGAATGCTGCCTCTCCTCAACAGGCAAGGGGCAGCCATTCTAGGGTTTTGAGCAGGTAGTGACAATTTGTGATTTAAAGAAACTCTTATGGGTACCACATGGCAGGTACTGTCTTGCTTCTTATCATTTGGAAAGCCTCTCTGGACATCTTATTCCTTCCTAGAACCAAAACCTTGTGCAAACCCCCCAGGCCTGGTTCAGACTTCCCAGCTCCAGGGCCTCCCTCAGGGACACCACTTTCCTGTGGTAGGAGACAATGCCAAAGAAACCCACTGAGACCAAAGGGCTGGGATGGTATTTTAGGGCTGAGAGTCTTGGCTTCAAAACTTCCAACCATGAACTGACAGAGGTTGGGTTTCCCCTCTCGCCTTAAACAACCAAAAACAGACAAGATGGGAAAAGACAATTTTCAGAACTGAATAACATGAATAACATGAATAACAGGCAGAATGGGGTAGTGTGCTCCCTGAAAGAAGGAAAATAAATGAGGTGAGCCTTATGATTGGTCAGCCTACTCCCCAGGGAAAGTTTCCAAACAATAGCACAGAGTAGGGCTACCCAAACGAGCCCCCACAGTCTCCTGGAGTTGCAGAGACTCACTGGAGAGTTTGGGGAGGGCAAGGAGGCTAAAGACTGAAGGGTGGAGAGCTACGCAGAAACTGCTCCAGCAACCTGCCCCCCTCCACTCCTCGGCTGAGTCCTGCTAAGCGTGAATGTGTGAGAAAATTCCTCAAGAAAAGGGAAAGGAAGAACAAACTGCAGAAAAATTACCAGAGTTCAGACCCAGCTAGGAACAGGGTGTGTCCCTGTCCCCTAGAATGGCATGACCTTCAGGTAGAGTCCTCAAAAGAATATCTTTAGTCCTGCTACAGTCTCTCCTAACAAAGCTTGAAAACATGTCCCAAAGCAGCAGATAGTTTCTAAATATTTAGCAGTGTCCTAAACAAGCTCAAGAATATTCAAAGGAAGACAGAAATATCAAGCACCCGGCAAGGTAAAATTGACAATGTCTAGCATCTGATAAAAAATATTAGGCATGCAAAGAAGCAGGAAAATTCAACTCAAAATGAGGAGGAGAATCAATCAATGACACAGATGATAGAATTAGTAGATGAGAACTCCAGCTCTGCCATCAGAAGACTCTACAATGATGGTCACTGTAGGGAGAGCCACAGAGGCCAGGAGTCTTGCAATGGCTGCCAAATAGAAGTCACTAGAACATTGAGAGTAAGAATGAGCCTTAGCATTGCCACAGAGTAGCCTCCATCCAACATGGTTCTCATCTTACTGGAGGCACTGAAGCCCAGAGAGCGTCTTCTCAACAGAGGTTGATGCTTCTGCTACAACTTGTAGATTCTAAGAGTAGAAGTCATTTCACTTAGTCATTAATTTGAAACAATGCCTTTCCTTGAGGGACAAGTGACTTGTCCCTCACAAGTGACTTGGAGCAAAGTTTTCTGGAAAATCAATCCATTCAGCAGCCTGTCAAAATATTATTCAATAAAGGGTGTTATCAGGTACTAAATCACCATACTTTTTATTAGAAAGAGCACATTCTGGGTGAGCAACTTTCGTATTCTAAACTCTGCTTCGCTATCTATTATCTATTCTGCCATTCATATCTTCTGTTTAAATCACAAGGAAAAATTAAGTTATTTGAGAGACAAGCATTCTATGATAACTGAAGAACACTCTCTATTGAGTGATTATATTATTGCCAAGCTGTGTTAACATGTAAATGCTTTTCTAAAGTCAAGTGTAAGAATACAACACTGGGAGCCAGCAATTTAAAAATGGAAAAATCTTGTTACATATTCAAAATGACTAGTCTTGGGAATAACCTTTCCCAGAATAGGAGCACAGCTAATTTTTAACATTCTCTGATTATAAAACTGGACCCCAAATCTTCATCCTTGACTTTACTTGGTAACCTTACTCCTCTTCTTTTCTTAATTTGCTTTTTTATTACAAAAGAAATGCATACTTTCCATAACAAGTAAATGTATCAAAAGACAAATAAGGAAAATTTAATAATCCTCCAACCCCCACTGACAACCCATATTAACAGGCTGGAGAGCATTCTACATGAGCACCCAAACACTCACCAGCCCACTGATGCACATATACAAACGAGGCTTTGGTTTGGTTTGACTTGGTTTTTGTTAAAGTGAGATCATATGATAAATATTGCTCTAGTGTTTTATTTTGACATTTAAAGTCATAGACACTGCATATTAACACTCTCATGTAGTCATCATCCAATTCTTGTTTGAATAGCTATTTTCAATTTTGTTATTATTACAAATAATTATGGAGAAAACATCCTTATATGTATGCCCACGGGCAAAAAATCCAGAGATGAAATTGCCATAGATTCAGTTCCTTCAAGGAATATTACAGGCTCAAAGATATGCACATATTTATTCCTAATAGCTATTGTCTGATTACTTTAAAAAATATATAAGAAAGTTTCTAACAATACCGTGAACCAGAAGTGAATGAAGTTCCCTGCATCCTTTCAACTTCTGCTCTGGAAACTCGGGAAAGTTACTCAATTTCTCTAAGCCTAAAAATGAAAATAATAATGTGTACATTTGTGAGTGGTACACGGTGGGCACTTGATATATGGGAACTGTTGATGGTATTATTTATTGTTATTTTTAGCATCATCATATTTAATCTACTATCTTTGAAATTAGTCGAGGGAGGTTTTAAATGACAAGTATGGCCATGCTGAGTTAAAACAAACTGTATTTATTTGAGGCATCCAGAAAAAATAGAACTGTGAGCAAAATGGTCTTTATAATGTTACCAAAAAATAGTATTGTTTTGAAGCCTTATATTAGAACAGTTCTGTCATGAGTTATTTATATTCTTTAGCTACTGTTTCACATCTTAACTCCTTCTTGAGTTTTCTTTCTTTCTTTTTTTTCTTTTTTTTTTTTTTTTTGTGCCATCCATCCTTTAGAAAAGTACCTGGAAACAATTTGTTAAGGTAATCAATTAATGGTTGAGATGGCCACACAGTGACCAGCGATAGTAACTTAAACTGTACAAGGCGGTGTGTTTTCTAGTTATTTTTTACTGAGAAAGACCCAAGGACCCAATTAAAACATTGGGAGCCTTCAAGAGCTGTTGGAGTAGGGTAAGCACAGGTCCTAAAAGCAGCAGCAAGACCTGGGCTGAGTCCTATGGCTGTCAGTGTGACCTCAGGACATCATTTCACTTGTCAGAGCCTTGGTTTCCTCATCTATCAACTGACGTTAATAATGTCTTTCCCCATAATGTAGATATGAGTGTCTTAATGCAGCATTCCCTGACAAAATGATCTACAGGGGTAAATGATGTGGCCGATGGCCAAGCTTCAGCAAAGTGGAGGAGAGACTCAAGAGCAGAGGCCCAGCCTCAGTGGTGAGCACCAGGGCTGGTTTTGAACTCTGTCGGAGGTGTTGCCAGGAAAAGCTGACGTCATGATGATCCATGTTTTCCCTTTCAGCATCTCCAGCTTTATTTCCCGCCATCTGTTTTCCTCCCAAGTACAAATGTGGAGGAGGACAGGGAGAGAAAGCACAAGACCAGATATGCACTGTTAAGTATCTGGTTAATCTGGTTGGTATGTAGCCAAATAGGCCTATTTGAGGTCACTTGCAGAGCCCGGGAAAGCACAGATGAAGACATTGCTTCCTAGATGGTCCTCCCTCAAACTCCCTCATCACTGGGAACCCCAGGCTGTGGCCAGTTCTGAGGAGCAGCCAGTCCTGAGAGCTTCCCACCAGGTGCCCTGGAAACATAGTCCCAAGCTGGAAAACCCAGTATCCTGAAATGGGCCATGGCAGAGGATTTTTATTAGCATCCTCTCCTCTTTCCCACCCAGGCCCCCACTGCATGGTCAGGCCTTATGGACCCAAGAGTCATCTCTTTGCAAGTGTCCTTGATGTAGTCCCAGCAAAAACAAAAACAAAAACAGAAAACCTGGGCTTTTCTTTCTACATAACAGCCTCAGCCATTTTCTCCTGAATTTATGGTGCCTGGAATGATCCAGGTATCATCCAAGTGGAAGGGGCCACCAAGAAGGGAGAGAAGAATAATCTCTCTCCCTCTCCCTAAGAGCTGGTCCTTTCCCCACTCACCTGAGACCACGCATGCTCCAGAGCTGCAGGTGCACACTCAGAAATGGCCAGAAAATCTGAGACTCTATTTCAGCCCAGGCTTCATCTCTTTCAGCCCACAGGCCAGACAGAATTCTGCCATTTGCTAATAATAGCATTACCAGCTCTGAAGCAAAAAAAAAAAAAAAAAAGTCTCTAATACTTCGTCTTAGCAGCTGATAATGTAAAACAGGGTGGCATTTGGAGGCCTAGGACGATGCCAGTCTCTGGGGAGAGAAAGGTGTTAACTCCTAATAGCTTTTCAGTAATAGCCAAGCATCTGCAGTCCCCTATAAAAAAGGGGGGTTTTTAAAAATTAATAGAGCTGAATGTGCTTCACACTGAGGAGAATGCCAGATTAATAAGTGCATTAAGGGCCGCTTTGGATTGGAAATAATTATGGATGATGACAAGGAGCAGAGGGCCACGGGTAGCGCTCACAGGAACGCATTTTAAAAAGCAGTTTAAAGAGCCTTCAGATGTTGGTATTATCCTCCATGACCAAATTAAGAGCAAATGAGAAAAGTTTATCTGGCATTTTGGAGTATTGAACAGGCTTAGTGTTATAAATTATACAGTATGAGGATAGGCAATGATGAGTAAATTCATGTTAAATATTATTGGCAGTTTAAATAGCAACTGCTTTATAAAGCATTAAATATTTTAATTTGGAATTAAAAGAACAAATCACAACATTCCCCAAATGCCAAAAAAATTCAAAGATTGCTTCCGTTATTTATTTGCCAGTACAATAATTAGGAGTAGCCTCGATCAGAAATTCATCTCTGTCATGTCTAATGTGCACTGTTAATGCTGCATAAGTGTGATTGGTCTGTGCTTTGGAATTGCTGTAGAATTCTTTAGACAGGCAATGTCAAAATGCCCCTTCAATATCTTAATCGGTCTTAAAGGAGCATGTTGTTCTCACTGCATGGACTAAGGCTTATCAATATTTAATCCAGCTTCACTCTAGGCTCCTTTCTGACAGTGCTTTATGCAGTAAGAGTTGGCCAGAGATGGAAACCAGGGTCTTTCTGGGTCAGGACTAGGCATGGCCAAGCCAATGCCAAATCTGTGCAGTAAAAGGCAGTTTCTCATGTCCATGGAGGAGGCTTCCCTGGAGTCCCTAAACTATAACCTACGGTTTAATTGTCATTGCTTTTCTAAGAAATCAATTTGGCAACATAATAAAACCCTTCTAAAGATACACACCTAACAATTCCATTTTATCCAACTCAGATAAGAGGATAATGTTGTACGTTGAAAGATGTTTATTACTTCATTATTAATCATAACAAAAATAAATATTAAGTAATCTAAATGCCAAATAATAGGAAATGGTTTTTTAAAAGGACATCACATCCATAAAATTAAATATAATGTAATTATTTTAAAATTGTGTTATACATTCTTGGTTTCTATTCACAGATGGGAAGAACTGGAAAATTCATCATTCTCACCCTTACAAGAAGAAAGAAACCAGACAAGCTACAAGATTACTATATTTCTTGAATTTGCCATAGCATTGATTTCATAAGACAGCCAACTAATCAAAAATCTGGACACAGGTGTCTGAAGGAAGAAAAAAGACATGAGCACTTATGTAACTGGGGCAGATGTGGTCAAACACTTAAAGAGAAAAGAGAGAATTAAGTAGAAGAAATATGTGAAGAAATAAAGGTCAAGAACTTCAAAAATTATTGACAGACACCAAACCACAGATCCAAAAAGGTCAAAGAACACCAAGCAAGATAAAATACAAAATAAAAATAAAACAAACTACCTATGTATATTGGGATGGGAGAGGAAGTCCAAAAGAAAACCCTAAAGATAGCCAGTGGAAAAAGAGAAACCTACCTATAGAGAAAAAAGATAATAATTATATGTGGTAGTCTATTCATCAACTCTTTAGAAAACAAGTACATCAGAAGATAGTGAAGTTGTATTTTTTAAGTATTGAAAAAAAAACCTTCTAATTCAGAATTTTATACCCAGCACAAAGAATTCTTAAATCAAAGGAAAAACAAAGATATTGTCAAACAGAAATTGAAAGAATTTATTGCCATAATACCTATATTGGAAGAAATGCTAAAAGAAGTTCTTCAGGTAGAAGGCATATAATATCATACAGAAACTTGGAGCTAAACAAAATTGAAAAGCACTAAAAGTGGAAAAGAGAAGATAAATACACTTTTTTATTTTCAATTATTCTAAAAGATAATTGACAATCTACAGTGAAAACACTAGCAATGTGTTATGTGTTTGTAACATGTAAAAGTAAAATATATAAAAAATGTGGCATTATGAATTAGAAGAAGAAATTGGGAAATATTGTTGCTAGGTTCTTACACTATGCTTAAAATGATTTAATATTATTTGAAGGTAGATTCTGATTAAGGATACATATTATAAACCTTAGAACACCTAGTAAAACTATTTTAAGATGATATAAATAATAAGTCAATAGGTAAAAACAATGAAATCATTTAAAAATGCTCAAGTAACCTAAGAGAGAGCAGTAAAAGAGAAAAAAAGGCAAAAGGCTTAAGTATAAACAATAGCTAACAACATGATAGATTTTAATTCAAACATATCAAAAATCATATTTGGTCTATACACAAATAAAAAAATATATTTTTTTTATTAAAGGAAGACCAAACTGTATGCTATTTATAAGTAACCCACTCTAAATATAAAGATATAAATAGGTTAAAAGAACAAAAGTGGAAAAAGATATGTTATGCAAACACCAAAAATAATCAAAATCCCCTAAATTAATATCATACAAAGTGACGTCAGAAGAAAGAATATTATCAGACATAGAAAGGAATATTGTATAATGACAAAGAAGTTAATTCTATAAGCAGATAACAGTCCTAAACATGTATGCACCTAAAAACATGGTTTCAAAATACAGGAAGCAAAAGTTGATACAACCAACAAGAGATGTAGATAAATCACTAATATTTCACTTGTAAACACCAACACTCCTTTCTCAGTTATTAATGAAAAAGTAGGCATAAAGTTATAAGTCTTTATGAAAGCTGAACTAGCTTATCAATCAAATCAACATAATGGACAATTATAGGATATTCCAGCCAAAAACAACAGACTATGGTGTTTTACAGCCACATGCCACCTTAAGTGGACATGCACCAAGATACCATGTTCTAGGCCATTAAACCTTTAACAAAAATTTTTCAGTGCAAATCATGCAAACTGTATTCTCAGATCATGGCATACTTAAACTTGAAATTAATAATGGAGTGATATCCTGAAAACACCCAACTATTTGGAAATGAAACAACATGTTTCTATATAATTTGTAAGTCAAAGAGGAAAAAAATCTCAATGGAAAATAAAAATTATTTTATACTATAAGGAAATAAAAATGTAACATAACAAAATTTGTGAGATCCAGTTAATGTAGTGTTTAAAGATAATTTTATGGCATTAATTTTTTGTATTTAGAAAGAAGAAAAGTTTCAATCTAAACTTTTAGTTTAAGAAAGTAGAAAAAGAAGAATGAAGTAAACTCAAAGCAAGCAAAGGGAAGGAAATAATAAAGATGACAGCAGAAAACATTGACATTGAAAACAAAATAACAGAGAAACAAATAAAGTAGTTCTTTGAAAAAATCAATAAAATTGATTAGCCTCTAAGTTGACCAGGCTAAAAGGAGAAAAGACATAAACTGACCACTATTAGTAATGAAAGAGGAGACATCACTACAGATTCCACAGATATTAAAAAGATAACCATGAGATAAAATAAAAACTCCATACCTATTAATTCACAACTTAAATGAAATGGACCCATCTTTGTGGGCGGCGGCTGTGGCTCAAAGGAGTAGGGCGCTGGCCCCATACGCTGGAGGTGGCAGTTTCAAATACAGCCCCGGCCAAAAAAAAAAAAAAAAAAAAAAAAGGCAAGAAATGGCCCCGTCTTTGAAAGACATAAACTACAAAAACATACTCAATAAGAAATAGACAAACTGAATAGTCCTGTATCTATTAAAGAGATATAATTCACAAATATCTTCCAACAAAGAAAACCCCAGGACCAAATGGCTTCACTAGTGAATTCTGCCAAACATTGAAGAAAGACATAATTCCTGCTCTATGCAATACAACTTACTTTATTGCATTATCCTAATATGAAGACCAGACAAAGATATTACAAGTAAAGAAAACTACAGACCAGTATCCCTTATGAACTTAGACAAAAAACTCCTCAACAAAATAATGGCAAACAGAATCCTGCAATATATAAAAAGAATAATACATCACAACCAAGTGTGGCTTATTCTGAGAGTGCAAAACTAATTCAATATTCAAAAACCAAATGATATAAGTGGCCATGTTAACAAACTTAAGAAGAAAGATCATTTTAATAGATCATCTTTATAGATGCAGGAAAAAACTGAAAAATTCAGCATCTATTTATGATTGTTTTAAAATCTCAGAAAAGTAGAAATAGAAAAACATTATAAATAAAAGAATACATCTACCAAAATACCTACAGCTAACAAAATCCTTAATGTGAAAAGACTAAAAACAATTCCTTTAAGATTATGAGCAAGGCAAGAGTGTCTCCTCTCATCACTCCTTTCAACATTTTACTAGAAGTCCTATCCAATGTAATGAGGCCAAAAATGAAGGGAAAGAGAGAGAGAGGGAAGGCGGAGGGAAGGAAAAACAAAAAGAAAGGGAAAGGGAGGGAATACAGGTTGGAAAAGAATAAAAATATCTCTATTTACAGACAACATGATACTTGATGTACAAAATTATAAAGAATCTACCAAAGAGCTCCTTGAATGAAAGGTTATAGGATTTAAAACTAAAAAGTTAACATGAAAAAATTAATTGCATTTCTATAGACTAGAAATGAACAACTGAAATTCAAAATTTTAAAAACAGTACTATTTGGAATAGAATCAAAAAATTAAATACTTAGTTATAATCAAACAAAAATTGTGTAGGATCTATATGTTGACAATTATAAAACACTTATGAAAGAATAACAAAGACCTAAATACATAGAAAAAGAGGTAACTTGGTCATAGATTGACGACTCAATACCAAGATATCAGTTCTCCCCAATTTGGCCTCTAAATTCAATGTAATCCCAATCAAATAGCAAACACGCTTTTCTGTAGATATTAAAGAACTATTCCAAAAATTTACATGGAAAAAGAACTAGAATAGTCAAAACAATGTTGATAAAGAACAAAGTTGGAGGAATCATACATAGTCAAGGCAGCATGGTATTGGTAAAGGATAGACACAGAGATAATTTAACATTAGAATCTCCAGAATCAATACTTTATTTATTTTTATGGCTGAGTACTATTCTATTATCCAGAAACAGAACCACACAAATAATCCACTGATTTTTGACAAAGGTGCAAAGTCAATTTCACTTAGAAAAGGTAAATTTCAACAAATGGTGCTGGCAAACAGTGGTTGTCCATATGTAAAAAAATCAAAAACTAAAACTAACAGCAACAAAAAATTAACCTTGAGTTGCACCTTACATGAGTGAATATAAAAATTAATCCAACATGAATTATACACGTCAAGGCAAACATAAAATTATAAAATTTCCAGATGAAAACATAGGAGAAAATTTTTGTGATCTTGGGTTAACAACATTTCTTAAATATAACACCAAAAACACAAATCATCCAAGACAAAATCTGATAAATGAACATTATAAAAATTTAAAATATTTGCTCTGCAAAAGATACTGTTAAGAAAATGAACATTTGGGGCACAGTGTAAGAAAAAATATTTACAAATCATCTTCCTGACAAAAAAAATTGTATTCAGAAGATGAAAAGAACTTTCAAAACTTAACAATAAGAAAAAACAATTAAAAATAGATAATAAATATAAAGAAAAAACTCACCAAAGAAGACAAAGAAAATATACAAAAGACAAATAAACAATGAAAAGACAGTCTGCATCATTAGCCACTAAGGAAAGGTGAATTAAAATAGCAGTGAAATGGCACTACATGTCTATTAGAATGGTTATAATTTAGAAGGATTAAAAACTGGCAATATGAAGTTCTGGCAAGAATATAGAAAAATGGAACTCTCTGGGACATTGCTGTTTGGATTTTAAAATGCAACACCTACTGTGGAAAACAGCTTGGCAGTTTCTTACAAAGTTTAATAATGACATGTGACTCAACAATCCCACTCCTAGGTAATTACTTAAGAAAAATAAAAATATATGTTCACCAAAAATATCTGTGCCTTAATGTTTAAAGCAGTTTTATTTATAATTATCAAAAACTGGAATTAACCCATGTGTACTTTAACTGATAATTGAATAGTACTCAGCCATAAAAATCAACAAACTATTGATACACAGAATGACATGAATGAATCTGAAATGTACTTTACTAACTGAAAGAAGTCAGACACAAAAGGCTACATGTTGTATGATTCCATTTCTATGGCATTCTGGAAAAGGCACAACTATAAAAATGGAATATCAATTGGCAGCTGCCAGAAATAGACAGAGACTGGGTCAGAGTTGCCCCTGAAGAAGCCACACAAGGTAGTCATGTGATGAACTGGTTGGTTTGGTACAGGGATGGTGGATACGTAACTCCATGAATTTGTGGAAATTAATAGAACTGTATGCGACAAAGAGTGAAATTTACTGCATGTAACTTAAAAAAAAAACCCAGGATGGGAAGGGTACCCCAAATGAAAACTATATCTAACAAATGAAGCCGACCAAATTACAAATGAATCACCCACATGGCAGAGGGTGAGGAAGAGGAAGAACTACCCTAAATTACTCTGGAAAACAGTATATCGACTGAAAATTTTGAGGCTAAACACAAAAGAACTGTATACAGATACTGCATTTTAGTTAGCAATGTTTTTTCCCCCACAAGGTAAAAGGTTAGTTATTCTAAAACTACTTTTAGAGTCAGGTTTTTGTGTCAGAGAGAGTTATAAATAGGCAGGAGGCTAGAATGAACTCTGTGGTGTTGGACTGGAATCAGAGGTATCAGCATAAATTCATGCTTTTTTAGGAAATGAAGATTATATGTGTACACACGGAATAATTTACATATATGTATTTCCAAGCTCCATTTGCTGAAAGGGCTTAGAAGCAATGACATCTAAGAGAAATGAGGACATCCAGCCAGATGTTGGTTTCTAAACACCATTCTCTAATAAAAGGAACAAGGACACCTTGGAGAACTGGTTGATTCCAAAATTGATCAGGAAAATATACAATGAGCCTGGAACATCTCCAAGTGCGAGGAAGTAAGGCAGTGCTCTAGGCAGGATGGCCAGCATATTGAAAAGGCATAGGAACCAAACTCCGAAAGCTCCCAAGGTCAAAGGCAGAAAAACCTGAGCCATAAAATAAATAAGGGAGGAATGAGATTTCAACCCAACAATAGAGCAAGGATCTTTAAGGCTGTACTCATATTAATTAATTAGCTAATAAGAAGGGACTGCACTTCAGACAGAATAATTCCAATTGATAAGTGTAAAAGGAATGAAGAATATAAAAAATCATTATTAGAACACTACAATAATAATTGTCACTGCCAGCTTTACCCATGCACACTAATATCAGCAGGAATGGGATATTTGTATTCTCTCAAAGTACCTCCTCCAAAACATATATTAATCACAAATGGAAAAAATAATAACTTTACATTCGAGAAACCCAACAGACATCACTCTGACCAAGTGATCAAGGTTAACATTCTAGTAAAAAAACATATCAACATTGCTGTGAGCTGTGTGACGCCACGGCACTCTACCAAGAGCGATAAAGTGAGACTCTCTCTCTACCAAAAAAAAAAATATATATATATATATATATATATCAACATCACATAACCCCTGACTTTCAATACTAAGAGGGACAGTTACAGGGACTCTTTACCAAAAAATGTATAACTTCCATCTAATCATAAGAGAAAACCTTAGGCAGAAGTGACATTTCACTGGTCACTCCTGGTGGTACTCCTCAAATGACTGGTACTCCTCAAAAGTGTTAAAAATCACACAAGGCCAGGAAAGACTAGAGAATTGTCACACATTAGAGACTAAAGAGAAATGACAACGTTAGGTAATTTGGGATCCTGATTTAGATTCTGGAACAGAAAAGGGACATTTGTAAAAAAGACTGAAAAAGTCTAAACAAAGTCTGTGGTTTAGTGAATGTTAATATTTTAGTTTTGATCATGGTACTATAGTTATGCAAAACGTTATCATTAGGAGAAGCTTGGGGAAGAGCTCTCTGTACCATTTTTGCATTTTTTTCAGTAAATCTAAAAGTATAAAAGCTTAAAAACTATGTAGATAAAAATATATATTTATGGACATGAAATATCTTCACAATATGCTGAGATAAAAAAGCAAATCACAAAAATATGCATGTGTAAAATGCCTGCTTAGTTATCAAAACAAGGACATGTACATATACATTTATAGTACAAATATGTATATCTGTACATATACATCGTGCTCTATATACAGTTCATGTGTATATATTCTGATATCTTGCCTTATCATATTATATCCTACCCAAAGTATAAAATGATGCAAAAGTGTTCCCATTAGTTTTGTAAGGGTGGGTGGAAACATAGACAGGGTTAATTTTTTCCTTACTCCTCTTGTCTTCATTTTATAATTCATTTGCCTTCAACATATTTTACTGTGTGTTTTCTCTAACTTTCACCATTTCGTTTTTCCCAATTAACCCAAGGATGAAGCTGAGTTGGGAATGAGGAACACATCTAGGATTGAGCTCTGACAGTCTGGTCCTGGAATATGAATCGCTAAAACCAGTCTCTCTTTGCTTCGGCTGGAGCATCTCTCAAGTGATGTTGGCCCCCTCTAGCCCTTCCTTCTTTTCTATCTCCTAGCAGGTATCCAGCCTTTACCAATGGAGGCTCTGAATTTTTCTGTTCCCACCAAATGTGCCCTCCACCAGCATTCCAAGACCTCAAATCCTCTTCGAAGCCCCAAGTGCACACGAAACTGAAACGAGGGCTGCTAAACTCTGGACTTGCTCAGACCGGAGATCTTCCCAGAGCTGAAAGAGGCAGCAGCACAAGGCACAGGGCATTGGTTCAGGGAGTCCCTTCATTGCTAGAATAGGGGCATTGAAACATGATTCGGATGTGTATGTGTGTATGATCATACCCCAAAAGAAAATTGAGCCCTCCATTCAAAACTTTCTATAATCATCTGAGTTCCCCAAGAAAGACATGAGTTTTGCCAGATAATGACAGTCATTTATCTTAACCACTCTCTTTAGAAAATGATTCTTATGCCTGCTCAAATTTACAACAAATTTAATTTTAGTCCCAATATTCTAAGATTTCACAAAAGAAAGCAGATGGCAGAGGCTAAGGTAGGGCTTCCCAGGAACAGAGGGAGTCACACATCACATTCAGAGCAACTCTACTACATGACTCCAAGCACCGTGTATGTAGGCACTGGCCCCTTGGAATTTCAAATCCAACTTCTCAGAGATTTATTTTTCTTTCGAAACAATTTCTGGCAGCTTTTGATCTTCTCAACTGAAAAAAAAATCAAAGAAATCTGTTTCTCTGGAGTATTAATAGCAAAAGAATTTCTGGATGCTGCAAAGTAGGAAAGGAACATAATAGCATCTCAGTTTTATTCATCTTCAAAGCAAACTAAATATAGTTTAAAAAAAAATAAAGGCAGGATACCCTACAGATTTTTGAAGGGATGGAATAAACCTCTTTACACAAGAAAAGATGACATGAAATTTATCCTGAAGGACATTCACTGGGCTCTTGTCTGTTTAATACCTACACGTGTGCTGTCAGAAGGGATATGTTTTTTACATCAGAAGTAAAATTATCTAATCATTCAGGGAACTCATAAGTGCTACCATTTTCATCAACATTGAGCATTGCCTTCCTTACCCCTCTGGGATATCAATAGCACTTGTCCCCCCAAACACAAGGACATACAGCCTTTAGACTTTTCTGATGAGTAAATATATAGCCAGGGTGCATGAAAGACAGAGTAGTATTGCCATGTTCCCACAACCAAACTCAGTCTTTACTGCCCCTATTGGTGCTCAGCACAGCAGATGGCAAGGGGTATGTGTGTGTACATATGAGTGTGCCTGGGGCATTTACTCATATGTTATTTGAAAACATAGTTATTGAGGTACAACTATGAGTTAGATGCTTCTCAGAGCACTGGAGATACAGCAGCACTTACAAACAAACATCCAAGTTACTTGTGCCTGTGCTGTGTGAGAAACAAATGAGAAATAAGATGAAGAGTTCCAGGAGGTAGGTGAAAATACAGAGAGAATCTAAGGAGACTGTAAGCTGAGACCAAAAAGATGAGATGCCAGCCCTTCATCCAGGGAAAAGGCTGCTTCAGGTAGGGGAACAGTAGGTGCAAAGGGTCTGAGGGCTACAGCAGCCACTCTCACGCCCTCTCTGCTCTTACCTGTTCTAAGCTGCTCTACTGCAGGCACCCAAGACTCTGGGCTCTCTCAGAAGTGATTTGAACAGGGCAGAAGTGCTGGGAAGTCCATGTGCCTAGAAGCAGCCCCCAGCCAATGTGGGAATTGGTGCACAAACATCCAAGCTTTTTCACTTCTGCAATGGGACCCTAGGAGGCATGTCCCACACTGTCTCCCAGAGGACTATATAGGGTGGAAGTGCTCCAAGAAGCCAACTCCAATTGCTACAGCAATCCTCTGCTCTGAAGAGACACAGCCGGGCACCTGGTTTCCTTTTCATTGCTGTCTTCCTTCCCTACCTGCTCCCTGCTGTTTTCTAGGATCACCTCCAAATAAACCACTTGGATTCAAATTGCTAATCTCATCTGCAAAGAGTCAGAATGTCATCTTCTGTGACCCCATTTGGATACCCTTGATTACCTTGTCTTGCCTGATTGCAAAGGCTAAGACTTCCATTACTATGCTGAATAGCAGTGGAGATAATGGGCATCCTTGTCTAGTTCCAGATCTGAGTGGAAATGTTTTCAATTTTACTCCATTCAATATGATATTGGCTGTGCGTTTGCTGTAGATGGCCTCTACCAGTTTAAGAAATGACCCGTCTAAGCCTATTTTCTTAAGTGTTCTGATTACAAAAGGATGGAGTTGGAACATAGTCTTCTTAGTAAAGTATCTCAAGAAAGGAAGAAAATACAATGTACTCAATATTATTATGAAACCAATATATAATCACTTACTCTTTCATACAAATGATAAAACACAACTATATTCTAGAAAGAAAGAGGGAAGAGGAGAGGGGGAGAGGAGAAGTCTGAGAGGAGGGAGGGTATTTGGTGGGACCTCACCTAATGTGCCCAATTCAAGGGTACATGTCAAAACTATTAAGAGTAGAGTATAAATGTCTTAACACAACAAATAAATGAGGTGAAAGTTATGTTAACTAGTTTAAGGTAAGCATTTCAAATTGTAAATAAAATCAGCACATCGTACCCCATAAATGCATTAATGTATACAGTGATGAGTTGATAAAATTAAATAAAAATAAAAACAAACTGATAATTTCAGAGGCCGCTGCTGAGGGACCCAGACTAAGATAGACTGGAAAGGACCTGGCTGGTGAATGAAGAAGGGAAGATTGACAAAAGAGGACTGCAGAGAGGAATAACAGAGCCAGGTCAAGCAGGCCCGTGGTGTCTATATATGGATTTTTTTCTCTCCAATTGTTTTACAGTAGTAGCTGTCTGCCCCAGCCAAAGGATAAACCACTTTGGGCCAAAGACCAGCCTTGAAATGGTTCTATATTCCTCCAAAATGCCTTCTCTCCCTTCTCTTCCCCAAGCCCCACCACCACTCATAGAATCATTGAGCTCAGAGGATTTAGAGACCATGCAATCCAGGGTCAACCTCACAGGTCAGTATCTTTGTTCTGTTTGTAGCTGTAACCTGGTTACCTACAACACTGTGTGGCACATATGTGTCTAATACATATTTGTTGAATAAATGAATTCCATAAATTAGAAAACGAGGAGTCAGAGAGGGTGGGTGACTTAGATAAGGTCATGCCCAAGTCAACTGGAAAACTAGGACTAGAAACCAATCTCCTGCTTCCAAGAGACTTTGACTACACCCGCTGATCTCAGAACACTGGATTGATTTGGGCTCCATGCTCATTACTGGTGGCTGATGGACATCTTCCACCAAAGTTCTCTACAAAGTTCAAAGTATGCCATCACTCAAGATAATTATAGAGAAGGGCAGCTACTCAGTAAACGAGTGTGGGCTTAGGATCCATGCAAGTTGAGTTTGGGTCCTGATTCTGATGTCAAGGTAAGTTCCACAACCTCTACCAGAAACTTTAGCTCTGTAAGTTGCTGAAGGATGAGTTTAGCTCACATTCAGAGCAAAGAAAGAGAAGGTAGGACCTGAGGGAGAGCAGGCTGGAATCCATCTTTTCACCTTGTTGGCTACTCTTTGTCCCTCAAGTAGAAAGTATACTAGCCCATTCCTAGCAGCTTAGAATATCCAATAGGGCATTCCTTAAAAATTTCATGCAAATAACCTGAGAAATAAATACAACCCAATTTTTAATCAACTGTTACTGGTAAAAGGAATGTAGACAAAATACAGCTGACAACAGTTCAAACTGAACATGTTAAAATTTATTAGAGGTTTGGATTTACAGAAGACTGAAATTATCCTGAACGATATTTTTAGCACAAAATTCATACCAGAAAACCAGGATTTGGTAGAACTAACACCCGTAAAAGAAAACTCCAAACAAAAACTGTTATAATTTGAAGCCAGACATGGTGACTCATGCCTGCAATCCCAGCACTTTGGGAAGCGGAGGTGGGAAGATAACTTGAGGCCAGGAGTCCAAGAACAGTCTGGACAACAAAAATAAAATATAAATTATCCAGGTAGTAGGGTCATGTGCCTGTAGTCCCAGCTACTAAGGAGACTGAGATAGGAGGATTCCTTGAGCTCAGGAGTCTGAAGTTTACTGCACTCCAGCCTGGGAGACAGAGCAAAACCCTGCATTCAAGAATGAAGAAGAAAAGGAACTGATATATTTGTAAAAATTAACAAGGGAAAAAAAATTGATCAATGAAGCAAATCTTCATTCTAAAAACAGAAAAGAAACACTCTACTGACAGAACTAGATAGATTATATAAATAGAAAATCAACAAAGAAACTCTGGACTTAACAAGACTTTAGAACAAATGCATTTAACAAACATTTACAGAACAGTCTACCCCCAAGCTTCAAAATATACATTCTTATCATCAGCACATGGTACATTTTCCAACATAAGGTCATGTTTTAGTACACAAGCCAAATCTCAGCAAATTTAGAAAAGTCAAAATTATACCATCTATCTTCTCAGTCCACAGCAAAATAAAACTAGAAATCAATTCTAAGAGGAGCTCTCAAAACTACAGCAATACATGGAAATTAATACTCTTCAGCTGACCAACCCTGGGGTCAATGATGAAAACAACATGGACATCAAGAAATAATTTTTAATTAAACAAAAAAAAAAAGCAAGACGTGCTACCAAAGTCTCGGGGAAACAGGTAGAAGCAGTATTAAAAGAGAATTTCATAGCACTAAACACCTACATGAAAAAGACAGGAAGATTACAAATTAACAACCTAATGTCACATCTCAAGGAACAATTCCAAATCTAGAAGAAAAGAAATACCAAAGATCACAGTAGAACTAACTGAAATGGAAACGAACAAAAAATAATAATACAAAGGATCAATGAAATAAAAAGTTGCTTCTTTGAAAAGATGAACAAAGTCAATTGGCCACTAGTTAAATTATCCAGCAATAGAAGAGAATGGATTCAAGTAAGTGCAATCAGAAATGGTAAAGGAGACATTACAATTGATACCACAGAAGTACAAAATATCCAAGACTACTATGAAAACCTCTACCCACACAAACTAGAAAATCTAGAGGAAACAGATAAATTTTAGAATGCACAACCTCCCAAGCGTGAATCAGAAAGAATTAGAAATTCTGAACAGACCGATAACAAGTAGCAAGATTAAAACAATAATAAAATGTCTCCTAACCAAAAGAAGTCCAGGACCAGAAAGATTCACAGTTGAAGTCTACCAAACCTACAAAAAAGAACTAGCACCTATCCTACTGATGCTGCTCTATAACATTGAGAAGGAGAGAATCCTCTCTAACTCATTCTACAAATCAAGTATCATCCTGACACCAAAACCAACAAAGCACACAACAACAACAAAAAAATTTTTAAAGAAAGAAAAGAAAATAAAACCACAAGCCAACATCATTCATGAAACATATATGCAAAAATCCTCAACAAAATACTAGCAAACAAAATCCAAAAGCACATAAAAAATAATTTACCATGGGATGCAAGGATGGTTCAACATACGCAAATCAATAAGTGTAATTCACCATCTAAATAGAACTAAAAATAAAAACCATATAATAATCTCTATAGATGCAGAAAACACCTTTCTGATAAAAACTCTAAACAAGCTAGGCATAAAAAGAACATAACTCAAAATAATAAAAGCCCTATATGACAAACCTATAGCCAACATCATACAGAATGGGGCAAAGTTTAAAGCATTCTCCCTAAGAAAGGAAAAAAGACAAGTATCCCACTGTCACTACTTCTGTCCAACATAACACTGGATGTCTCAGGCAGAACAGTCAGGCAACAGAAAGATGTAAAGCTCGTCAAAATCAGAAAAGAAGAGGTCAAACTATCCCTTTTGCCAATGATATGATCTTTTATCTACAAAACTCTAAAGACTCCTGCAAAAGAGTACTAGAATTGATAAATAGATTCAGCAAACTCTCAGGTTATAAAACTAATGTACACATATCAGTAGCACTTGTATACACCAATAATAGCTGAGAGTTGAATCAAGAACTCAATACCATTTAGCTGCAAAGAAAATACAGTACCTAGGGATATACTTAACAAAGGAGGTAAAAGCTCTGTACAAGGAGAACTATAAAATGCTGATGAAAGAAATCATAGATATCACAAACAAATGGGAAAAGTTCCATGTTCATGGATTGAGAGAATTAACATTGTTAAAATGTTCATACTGCCCAAAATGATTTACAAGTTCAATGCCATTTCCATCTTTCATAGGTCTAGGAAAAACAATCCTAAACTTCATATGGAATTAAAAAAGAACTTGAATAGCCAAAGCAATCCTAAGCATAAAGAACAAATCTGGAGGTATCATATGACCTGACTTCAAATTATATTACAAAGCTATAACAAAACCATATGGCTCAAGTATAAAAGTAAATACACAGACCAATGGAACAGATTAGAGGACCCAGACATAACCCCATACAGCAAAAAGCACCTGATTTTTGACAAAGCAGACAAAAACACACACTGGAGAAATGATGCCCTATTTAATAAATGGTGCTGGGAAAATTGGATATGTGACAGAATAAAACTGGATCGCTCTTTCTTACCATATACAAAATTAACTCAAGATGGATTAAAGCCTTAAATGTAAGATATGAAACCATCAAAATACTAGAAGAAAATGTAATAAAAAACCTTCTGGACATTGGTGTAGGCAAAGAATTTATGAGAAGACCACAAAAGCAATATTAACAACAACAATAAATAAATGGGACTTAATTAAACTGAAAAGTTTCTACACAGCAAAGGAAATAATCAACAAATATTTCCAAACTACACATCCAACAAAGAACTAATATTCAGACTCTACAAAGAACTCAAACAAATCAGCAAGAAACAGAAACAAATAACCCTGTCAAAAAGTAGGCAAAAGACATAGAAAGATGTTTGCCCAAAGGAAGATATACAAACAGCCAAAAAACATATGAAAATATGCTCAACATCACTAATCATCAGGAAAATGCAAATTAAAATCACTGTGTGATACCATCTTACCTAAGCCAGAATAACCATTATTAAAAAACAAAAAAACAGGGGATGTTGGCACCAATGTGAAAAAGGAACAGTTTATATGCTGTTTGTGGGAATGTATACTACTAATGCTATTTTTGGGAATATAAACCTCTACGGAAAACAGTATGGAGATTCCTCAAAGAACTAAAATTAGACCTACCATTCAATCCAGCAAACCCACTCCTGGGTATCTACCCTAAGGAAAAGAAGCCATTTTATCAAAAAAAGACACCTGTACCTGAATTTTTATTGCAGTATAATTCCCAATTGCAAGGGTATAGAATTGACCTAGGTGCCCATCATCTCATGAGTGGATAAAAAAATGTGCTATTTATATAACATGGAATACTACTTAGCCATAAAAAGGAACGAGTTAACGTCTTTTGTGGCAACTTGGACAGAGCTGGAGGCCATTATCCTAAGTGAAGTATCTCAGGAATGGAGAAACAAATGCCACATGTTCTCATAAGTAAATGGGAGCAAAATGAAAAGTATACATGGTCATAAAGTGGCATGATGAACATGGAAAACTAAGAGGGAGGTAGGTGGGAGTGGGATGAGGTATAAAAATCTACCTGTCAAGTACTCTGTTCTGGTGACAGGCACACTAAAAGCCTTGACTTCAGCATTATACAGTCCATCCATGTGATGTAAAACACTGACACCTTTAAATCTGCTGAAATTTAAACAAATTAAATCTACCTAGAAAAGAATTGATACTGATGAAAATAAAAGAAAAACATGACCTATTTAACTGTGTTCTGCAGGAAAGTAATCAATCCATTACACTGGCTTGCTGGAGTAATCTCTCAGTGTAAATATATCTGTTTTTGTGTAAGTACAATGTTTAAGAATGGTGTTTGTAATCATTATAAAGCAGAGGATTCTAGGGATCAGAATGGTAGGTTGCAAATGTCCGCAGCTTCAGAGTGGTGAGGTCTAGACTCCATGAGCCTGGCACAGTGCTCTGGTTGCAGAAGGCGACTCAATTGTTCTCTCTGTAAGCATTGGGCCTGCTAGAGACACTAAGTGTCTGGGATTTGGGGTGAAATTTAAAATCCCAGCCCCTGAGAAGCCTGGGGTCTAGTGTGGAACACAGACACAGGAAAATGATGGAAATGGCATGGCAGCAGCTGCAGGAATGACTTACCTGCCAGGCAGGGGCTTCTCTTAGCTGAGTCTTCCTGGAGGAATCTACGGGTCCAGCTGAAAGGAGCAGGAAGAACATTCCAGGCATAGGGAATCGCCTGGGCATAGGACTGAGCACTAGAGAGAATACAGAAATCTGGACATGGTCCCTGGGGGTAGACATAAAGGTCAGATGTGTGGGTCAGGGAAAGACAGGTCAGGGCTGGAGCCAAAGAGCTGGACACCTGGCATCCTAGGCTCTGCCCTGTAGATGGTGGAATTAGGGATGTGCAGAGGGCAAGTGAGGGGCATGAAACTAAAGGCAGGGGCCAGAGAGGAGACCACGGCCATTGTGCAGGGCAGGATGGTGGCAGTGGACCTAAAAGGGAAACTGAGGAAGTGGGATGGCAAGAACACAGTGGAGGGGAGGAGGGGTGTGGAATCCAGGGTGCCTCCCACGGACTGATTAATTGGGGGTGGGAAATACCATTAACCAAGAGTAAAACCCAGGGAGAGCTGAGACTTGAACATGCAAGATTATTTTACTCAGTTGTTTAGAAAAATGTTGACATCAGAATCTTTCTAATTAAATCTGGAGAATTAATGGTGGTGGGGGGCACAAAACAGAGAGAACACAGGGCTGCCTTAAATAACAAAGTGCCTGGAGAGGGGGAGGAGCAGCCCCTCCCCCAGGACTACTGCTGAAAGCCCCTGGCCCAAGCCCAACCCCAAGCCCTTCTTCTCAACTGAGGCTCAGAGACAGGTGATTCTGGCCCAGGGCACACAGCCACAAAGTCTCCAGAACCCAGCTCAGGGGCTCCCAGGGCCTTGCTCCTTCTTCCACAGCCAGGAGGCTGAGCTAATGAGGACTTTGCATTCTTGGCCCCACTCCTGCCCAGCTGGCCTCCTGGCTGAGGACATCTCAAGCACATGAGAGCCCTGCCCCTTACAGACACATACCCCTGATCTGTCTCTCCAACTCAGCCCTGGCCCCCTAGATCTTGTCCACACCCTGGCCCCTTTCGGAAAGGCAAGACTCTGGCAATGTGCTTTTTTTGCTATTGAAGGAATCTCACCACTTTTCCCAACCCTATAGGTGCACTGGTCCAGGAGATGAGCCAGCCAGCAGAGAGAGTGCAAAAATCACTGAATTTGCTGTCAAGACCTGAATTTGAGTCACAGCTCTGCTGTAAGCCAGCCATGTGGCCTTTGGAAAATCAATTGGCCTCTTTGACACAGATCCCTCCTTAACAAATCAAAAGTCATAATGCTGACTCCACCTACATCAAAATTCTGCAAGGATGAAGGGAGGCAATTAGGCAAATCCACCTCGTATTCTAACAAGTCTCCTTGAGGATGCCAGGGGCCCAGGGCTCTGATCTGTTACTTTATCTGTTATCATCACCAGCTGCCACCCTTCAAGCAACCCTAGAGCTATGAAGTAGGAGAGAGCTAGGAGATGGGATAAAGGGATATGACCTCCCCTCTGAAGACTCATGTTTGTCTCACCAGACACTCACTCAGGACCTATTTACTCTTAATTTAGGTACAACTAGAACAAATTGCTTACCTGTTTCCCAGCTTATAGTACTTGAGAAGTAACAAATTAAAAGGGGGGGGGGAGGAGGGATAGCGGAAAAGGGTGACACAGAAACACCATGATAAGTAGTCACAAAACCTCCACTATCATAATCTGGGCACATACAGGAAAAGTACAGGAAGCCCGAGGCCATCAGTGTACAATTGGTAATGTTCCCCCAAACAACCCTGAGTCATCAAAAGATAAAAACAGAAACAAAGTATTAAATAGATTTTAGCATATTCTGGTTAAGATGCTATGGCTTTTAAAGATTATTCATGTCTTATAAAATCACCCATTCTACTTGTAAGACATACATACTAAAAAAAAAAAAAAAGAGGCGTATGGTATATGTGTAAGATTATTCATTACAGTTTGTCTTTAGTAGAGAAAATTGGAAAACACTTCAAAAGACAAATGAGCTCTTCCACTCTCAAACCTCTCTCTGGAAGGGTTTCTGAATTTCCACATCACTCATTCCATGCATTGCCCTTAAATTAACCCATTTGTTTTAATCAAATAAATGTATCTTCTTAAAAGAAAAAATTATAGGGCAGCTCCTGTGGCTCAGCGAGTAGGGCGCCGGCCCCATATACCGAAGGTGGTGGGTTCAAGCCCGGCCTCGGCCGAACTGCAAAAACAAAAAAATAGCCGGGCGCTGTGGCGGGCGCCTGTAGTCCCAGCTACTCG
>CAUYON010065045.1:0-84634 GCA_963573935.1 Arctocebus calabarensis
CTGTAGTCCCAGCTACTTGGGAGGCAGAGGCAGGAGACTCGCTTGAGCCCAGGAATTGGAGGTTGCTGTGAGCTGTGATGCCACTGCACTCTATCCAGGGTGACAGCTTGAGGCTCTGTCTCAAAAAAAAAAAAAAAAAAAAGATCCCCTTGGATAATGGAAGGGAGAGAGCATGTAGTTGGGTGAGAGGTGCAATGGTGAGACAAATTAGGAGGCAGCCATCACAGCAGGCAGGGTGGAGATGTCACGTCTCCATCAGGGGTGGCCACGGCAGAGATGGAGGCCCACTGTGCAGACTGGGCTGTGGCCCATGGTGCAGCTGACAGGCCTTGCTGACGGATTAGATGTTGATGGAATGAAGGGTCAAAGCTAACTCCTAGGCTATCCTGGACCGTTAGTTAGTGGGGATGCCAATGACCAAGATGGGGTGACTAGGGCAGGAGGCAGGACCTCAAAACTGTTCCAGACAGCTCCTTTTGTCCAGGGGAAGTTTGAGACACCCGTGAGACATCCCAGTGGAGGTGTTAATTCTGGGAGCTGGGAGGAGTCAAAAACTAGAAAGAGGTCTGAGAGAGGCAGAAGCGCCCCTAGGGCAGCACTGCAGTTAGCTAAGGGGGTCTGGGCTCTCCGTGCTGCGTCGGTCAAGAGAAACAACACAGAAAGAGCAGCAAATGCTGTGCTGGGCGCAGCGTGGACCTCAAGTCGTTCTGAGTGCTGGGGTCTTGGCGTGGACCATGGCTACCCAAAGCCATTCCTTACGCTAGGGTTCCATACTTCAGCTTAGATCACTAGTACTTCTCCCGTCACCTTTACCATCACTATTAATGTAGCAGAACATTTTACAACATGGGTTCTGGAATCCATTCACCTGGATTCACATCCTTGTCACGAGTACCTGGCTGGGTGGCTTTGGGCCAGTTGCTCAACCTCTCTGTGCCCAGTTTTCTCATTTGTAAGTGGGCATAGTAGCAGCACTTCACTCAGAAGGTGCAAGTGAGATCTGAGCTGATAAATGCTAAGCATGTGGCAGAGGGCCTTGCTCCTACTAGGGACTTGATGATAGTCAGCTATCCTTATGATCCCTACTGTCACAGCCCCAACGGCCGGCATGCATTAAGCCCAAACTGTGTGCTGGACCCCATATTACCCAATTTAATCCTCACAAACACCCTAGTAGGTGAGAGGATTGTTATCTCCTATTACCAGCAAGGGAAGGCAGGCCCAAGGAGATGCCATGGTTTGCCTGTGCACACACAGCCAGGATCCAGCCCAAGTCTGTGTGCCAAACAGCCATGATCTTGACCACTTCTTTTTCACTACAAACAAGGAGGGTGCCTTATGCCTGGGGCAGGAGACTCACAAACACTGTAACTTGCAGAGCTCCTTCAGCCTGGAAGTCCAGGCCTGAGAGCGTGGTCCTCGGGTGGCTGCATACCCTGGATGGGTTCCCCAGGTCAGAGACTGCCAATCTCCTATGGTTCCTCTTGACCTTCCACTTTAACTTGTGCTGTGAGCTCTTTAGGAGAGACGCCTCTGGGAAAGGGCCTGAGGTCTTTCTGCTGGACAGAAGCTGCTTCAGGACAGGGGCCAGGGTCTGTGAGGAGCTACCTCCCCTTTATGAAGAAAGTCTAATGTGAGGCTCACCCACCACCACCTGAGCACCAGGTCTCTGTCTTGGCCCCTCAAGCAGAGGAAAGAGAAGCAGGAGGAGGCTTCTTATTCCTTTAAAGCCCCATCTCTAGGATCTGGGCTTGCCTGACAGTGATAGGAGCCTGGGTGGCAGTGAACTAGACGTCACAGTGTCCTGAGTTCAAACCCTGGCCCCTCAGAAGTTTTAAAAACTCACTGAGCCTCCATTTCCTCATCTGCAAAACAAGTGTGCTAATATCTATCTTTTCAAGAGGTTTGAGGATTTAATGAGAAAATACAGGTGAAGCATTTTACACAATGCCTGGCCCATAATGAAAACTCAGCAAAGAATTATACAGTCAAATGCCACATACTCTCTATGCTCACCCCACAGAAGGACGCCTTAGATGGCTACAGCTACAGAAGGATTATCCATGGGGCAAAAGCGATGTTCCTGGGACGGGGTTATTTTTTAATTTTAAGGACCATCTTTAATAAAGCCAAGGATAAAGGGGTAAAGTCTGGAGCCTCCCAGAAGAGGGTACTGAGGAAACTGAGCAGGTGGTGGGGACCCTGTTTGGACAGGGATCCCCAAGCTGTATAATAAGGGGGAGGGTTGCTGCACTGGGGCACGGCTGTCATGGCTTTCTTATCTTTTCTCTGGAATTGCAAGATGGCAGCTTCTCCCTCATGTTGAATGAAATGGGCCTGTTGGCATTTTCATTTCCTGAGAGGCTGAGTGGCCCTGGAGAGGGTGACATGAGCAGAAGCTGATGTGAAGACCCCAAAGCTTCCAGGCGTCCAAGATGGTGCCCTGGAGTTGGCTTGAAACAGGGTGGCTAAGGCCCTGTTTCCTCCATTCCTACCTGGGGTGGGCCAGTCGTAGAGTTAACAGACATCCAGGGGGACTGAGGGACAGTTCTCTAAAATTATAGTTAATTGAAGAGATTGCAATAGAACTTAACATTGATCGTAAATAAAGTCATAAACTTGGAAAGGCAACTCTCAGTCAGTATAACACACCAGCAGCTCAGAACAGGCGCCAAGCCACAACAGATCTTTATTGAGTGCCTGCTACATAAGAAATCTGCTAGGTGCTAGTGACAGAACAGACATGGACCTTGCCCTCATGGTTTTACTGTGTAGATATTAAGTAAATAATGGCATGATAGATCAATTAATGAAAGTTCATGACGTACGGAAAGTGTATGATGGGGACAGAGGGTGTTCTGCTTCTGTAAAGACCCTTAAGGAAGTGATAGAGAATCTGAGGGACCAGGCCCTTGTTTCCTACCATGGAGGTAGGGAAGAAGGATCCAGAAGGAGAAAATAACACTTCTGAAGGTTCTAGAGCAGCATGGCCAGGTCCTGTGGCTCATGCTTGTAATCCTTGTATTCTGGGAGGCCGAGGCAGGTGGATCACTTGAACTCAGGATTTTTGAGACTAGCCTGAGCAAGAGCGAGATCCTGTCTCTACTACAAATAGCCAGGTATCATGGCAGGCACCTGTAGTCCCAGCTACTCGGGAGACAGAGGTAAAAGGATCACTTGAGCCCAGGAGTTTGAGATCGCTGTGAGCTGTGATACCACAGCACTCCACCCAGGATGACAGAGTGAGACTCTGTCTCAAAACAAACAAACAAACAAACCCTGGAAGCCAGTAGATACACACCACACAAGTGAAAACTCAATTTAATTTGAGTTGGGGGGAGGGGATTGGTGTGCTCTCACCCAGCAGGCACAGTGTAAGGGTTTATGGCACACCTTGAGGTGATGGGGACAGCTACAACAGGGACCTTACCTAACAAATGCTAAGATTATAACCTAATCGTGTGTACCCTCATATTAATCTGAAAGAAAAAAGCAGGGGAGGAGCTGGGAGGAGGCTGGTGTGTCCGGGATGTGGGGAGGGGCTTTCTAACAGAGCGCTGTGTGATCAGACCTGTGCTCGCAGTGGCCCCCTGGCCTCTGGGAAGAATGGACAGGCTGGGGGCAGAGGGAGGCTTGTTACCCACGAGGGGGATTCATGGCTGTGGTCACCTAGGGCACGACATGGCTTACAGTAGAACAGTAGCAGTGACTGTGGGGGACAGAGACCAGAGCCACTTCGAAGGACTACCAGGGCTGGGGCTCGGTGGTGTGGAGGTGTGGGCAGAGCCTCCTGTGTGGGGAACTGGTGAGCAGAGCTGACACCCTCCAGGACGGGAACTCTGGGAGAAGCAGGTTTTGTGTTAGGAGAGGACGAAGCAGTTGGTGGGCTGAGATTGAGGACGGTAATGTGGAATATCTAAGGGTTGGGTTTTTAAGGCCACCTTAGATGGAAAGCTGTGGGGTCACTATCTTTCCTGCAAGACCTGCTTCCCCTTGACATTCCCCATTTTCCACCTGGGTGTGTGGGCCGTGGGGACCGCAGACCTGGAGGGAGACTTCTCCATGCGGAGTGTCCGCCCAGCTGGGCCCCGATCCTCCCTGGGGTCCCGTGTGGAGTGTCCGCCCAGCTGGGCCCCGACCCTCTATGTGGTCTTGTGTGGAGTGTCCGCCCAGCTGGGCCCCGACCCTCCCTGCCGTCCCGTGTGGAGTGTCCGCCCAGCTGGGCCCCAACCCTCCCTGCCGTCCTGTGTGGAGTGTCCGCCCAGCTGGGCCCCGACCCTCTCTGCGGTCCTGTGTGGAGTGTCTGCCCAGCTGGGCTCTGACCCTCTTTGTGGCCCCGGGGCAGAGTGTCTGCCCAGCTGGGCCCCGACCCTCTCTGTGGTCTTGTGTGGAGTGTCCGCCCAGCTGGGCCCCGACCCTCTCTGCGGTCCTGTGTGGAATGTCTGTCCAGCTGGGCCCTGACTCTCTCTGTGGCCCCGGGGCAGAGTGTCCGCCCAGCTGGGCCCTGACCCTCTCCACGGCCCCCGGGCAGAGTGTCTGCCCAGCTGGGCCCTGACCTTCTCCACGGCCCCCGGGCAGAGTGTCCGCCCAGCTGGGCCCTGACCCTCTCTGTGGCCCTGAGCTGTCCTGCTCCCCTCCCAACACCTCTCTCTGGTGACCTGCTCACTGTCCACTGAGTCCCTCTCCCTCCTGGACTGCCCTTTCTCTCCTTCTCTTCAGTGCCTTAGCTTCTGCCGGCTCCTGAATGTGTCCCTTCTGTCCCAGCCTTCTCTGCTCCCTGCAGCAAGTCCCCACTTCATCCTGCTGACTCCCACCTCACAAGCTCTGGTTTCCAGGCCCACAGACCCAGCCTGGGCCTCCCACTCATCACGGTGGTGGGTCTGAGTGATTAAGGAGCGTGTCTTCTGCCTCCCCCGCCTGCCCCATCTCTCCCCTCCCACACCACTGCCTCACGCTGGGCCCTGATGACTGTTCTCCCTGTCTCTGGTAACCCGCCTGCCACCCGCCCTGCCCCCAACCACACCATCCATCCATTACTAGAGCCAAAGTCATCATCGTCAAGTAGGCCTGGGCTCCTCCTTCCTGCAGAAAACCCTCTTCTCCACACCTACCATGGTCACCTGCCGGGGCCAGTCCAAACCTCTCAGGGGTTTCTGAGCTGACCTTTGCCCTCCTTCCCATTTCAACTCCCACCGTTCCACTCATGCACACGGCACTCTCCTCGTGGTGAGGAGCCAGCCTGGTCTCCAGGAAAGGCCCTGTCTAGGCCTTCTTGCCCCAAGGGCTTGTTTCCTCCTTTCTTCCTCCTCCTCTCAGCTCGGTCCTCCTCCTTTGTCCAAATTGGGCTAAGTGTCCCATCCTTCACCGTGATTTGCTGGCCCTAGTGCAGTGAGCAGGGCTGCAGGTGGCTCTGCCTGGTATAGTCAGGGCCAGTGGCAGGACTGCCGAGCCCGGCGCTTGCTGGGAGCGCCACTGACAAATCTCCCGTGTGCTGGCTGGCTTCTGTGGTTTATCTCCCTGTAATATTCACGGAGAATTTATTTACATCAGAAGGAGACAAACTCTGCCTCGGATGTCAGCCTTCACAGCCTCCTGCCAGAGAGAGAGTCAGGGCGGAAATGCCGTGCAACTTGATAACACAAATAAACAGCACCACTACCCTGGATCTGCCCCACCTTGCCTCCCTTCCTCTCTTCCTGGGGCCTGAGAGACAAGGACCTCAGCTCCTCTGTTCAACATTCAAGGCCCTTCTCTATGTAGCCCTTGCCTTCCTGCCTAGCCTAGCTCTATCTTCTCTGCTTATCCCTTCAATTTCAGAGGTCCTACCTCGTAAGTCCCTAAGCACGCCATACTCCCCAAGTTCAATGACTCTTGCTATTTCTCTGCCAAAGACACCTTCTCCCTTAAGCCTCAGCAGGCAGACAGCCCTCAGTTGGTGGATCGTGCCAGCTCAGTGCCCAGAGTGCAGCCAGACCCTGACTACCTCTTGCTGTTCCAACCTGGTCCAAGCCACCATCGCCTCTCACCCAGATTATTGGGGCAGCTTCTGCCCTTACCCTCTTTGATTGATTGTCTACATAGCAACCAGAGGGGACCTGTTAATACCACAAATGAGATCTTGTCATCCTCTGCCTAGCATTCTCCACCAGCCTCCTATCTCATTGAGAGCAAAGGTCCACATGCTTACATGGGCCTCTAAGGTCCTCCGTGGTCTAGTCTCCACTGACCTTACTCCCTGCCACTCTCCCACTGCTCCAGCCCCTGAGTCTCTTGATGCTCTTCAACGGGGCCAGCCTCTGCACCCCACGGCCTTAGTGTCTACTGTTCCATCTACCCAGAATGTGCTTCACTCTCCCAGACAACCACATGGCTCCTTCCCTCACTCTTTCAGATCTTGGCTCAAATGCTAACTGCTCAGTGAGGCTTTCCCTGACCACTCTTTCGGAAATGTCCAGCCCTTGCTCCCAGCCCACAGTATGCTGCGTGTCCCTCCACACTTATCACCACCTCATAACCACAGGGTTTACTTGTTTATCTGGAAATTGTCTTTATCCCTCTGACCAGAATGTTAGCTCTATGAGAATAGGGATTCTTCTCTGTTATAGTCACAGCTGAATCCCTGGCACCTAGAACAGTGGCTGACACATAGTAGGTGTTCAAGAAGGAGTTGTTGAATGAATGAATGTCTCGATAAAAATGTCTCCTCTGTGAAGCCTTCCCTGCATCCCCTGTGCTGTCATTGTCCTTTGAGCACCTCCACTGTAACAATTCCAAATGGCCTCTGCTGATTTGCCTCCTTCTGCCTCCTGAGAAGCACTTAAGGGCAGGGATGGAATCAAGCCTTTCATGTCGTAGTGCTGTCCCCAGCCCAGCGTTTGGCACCCAGAAGGTGCTCAGTTGATGGATGTGGGAGGAGAGCATTCATGGGTACCTACTGTGGCTGAGACCCTTTCATTTCTCTGCTCGTATCTACCTGACAAGTGGCATTTAGAAGTCGGCTCATGGCTTTCTTGACTCTGTAGAATGTTCTTAGTAAGAGTTGTTCAGAGCCACTAACCAACCTCACTTGTATCTTTAGCCCGCATGGCTCCTACATATCATTAATTTCTTCTCACTACTGGACAACCCACAGACATGCCCAGTGGTCTGTGTCCAAACCTGAGCTGGTTGCCTCCAACCCACAAGGTGTGCCTGGGTTCCCTGCCCTGGGAACCAGCACCTCATCTGTGTGTATGCTTCCGCCACAAACTGGATTTCATACCTCCCAGTTGCTGAGTCCTGTAGATTCTACTGCTTGAATATCCTTTGAATAATTCCCCTTTCCACCCACCCCACAGCCTCAGCTAGCGCTCACCCAGCCTCTCCTGGGCTTTGGTGACTACATCCGCCAAGGGCACCCCGTGTGCTTCCTGACTCAGACCTCTGCTCTGCCACAGCCAGCGTTCTTTCTAAAATGCAAATTGAATCCTATTTCTTTACTACCCCTGATCCCTAAGATGAAGTGGGAGGAAAAGGAGAACTTAGCACTCATAGGGCATCTGCCATAAGCCAGCCCCTGCTAATACTGGGGACTGCCCCTTTAATTTTCCTGTTCAGTTACCACAACAAGCCAGTGTACAGAGAAGCAAACTGAGGCTTAGAGAAAGAGATTGCCCAAGGTCACGCATGTGCCTGGGGGACTATGAAGCCTAAATTCAAATATAAACCTTTCTGTCCTGGCTACTGCCAATCTTTTTGATCCAGTGTTCTCTCTCACGTGGCTCCTTTTCACAGTTTTTTTTTGGTTGCAGTTTGGCCAGGGCTGGGTTTGAACCCACCACCCTCAGTACATGGGGCCAGTGCCCTACTCGACGAGCCACAGGCACTGCTCCACCTTTTCACATTTTTATCACCATAATACATTATCCCTTTCTGCTCACCCTTGCACATTTCTTATTTTATCTTTTTTTTTTTTTTTTTGCAGTTTTTGGCCAGGGCTGGGTTTGAACCTGCCACCTCCAGTATATGGGGCCGGCACCCTAGTCCTTTGAGCCACAGAAGCCGCCCACCCTTGCACATTTTTATATCTATGGTTCCTCTTCTTTTAAATGTCCTTTCCTCCTCTGTCTAGGGAACTCCTATTTATCCTTCAAAACCCACCTCCTCTCTTCAGCTTCCCTGAATTGACATATCCAAGCAAAGTTATTTGCTCCCTATGTCCTCAAAGTGTGAATTATACTCTTGGGAGGTAAAAGAGTGTCTTGGTTAACAAAGTAGACCCTGCAGGGATTTGAATTTCATCTCCTTCAACTGTGAATTTCGTTGTCACCTTTGGGAAGTGACTGAATCTCCTTGTGCCTCAGTTTCTTCACCTGTGAAATGGGAAAAATACTTCTTAGGGTCACAGTTAAAATTAAATGAAATGTGCATAATACTTAGAATACTGTCTGGCATATTATAAATGCTTGACAGATTTTTGGTTAATGTAATAAAAATAAAATAAATGCTCAATAAATACTAGCTTTCATTATTGTTACTGTGCTGGGTCTCATATACAGTGGAACAGTGCGTTTTCCCTGCTCTATTGTTTAGTTCACATCTGTAACATAGCATATGCTACACATTGCCGCCGGAGGGAGCAGAGAGGAGAGAGCAGTTATTAAAGCTCCAGGGAATTGGGCAGTACCAAGAGGGGAATGAGAGAACTGCCTTGGACAAGGGCATAGCACCGGCACTCATCTGGCCAGCGGACAGGGCAGGAGGAAAGATTGCAGAGTCTGGCCAGGCACAGAATTCCCTCTGAGTTTTGCCCTGGAGAGCTATGTTAAGTTTTGTTTTGTTTCATCACATCTGAAGTAGACCAAGTCTGGTGGGAAGAAACATCCCAGTCACTCTGCTAGTGACCATGGAAACCCGTGTGACAGCTGATTTCTTCCTGCCATGGTAGTTAAAAGTGTACACTCTAGGAACAGCCCTCCTGCTCAGTAGCTGCGTGACCTGGCTAGGTCACTTAAGCTCCCTGTGCCTTGGTTTCCCTGCTCTGTTACATGAGAACACTATTATATCTAAAGTTCTCAGAACAAGGCCTGGCACGTGGTAAGGGCTATAGAAACGTTTGGCATCATTATTCAAATGATACCCTGGCCAGTTCAGAACAGGATCTTGTCTGACCCATTTGCGCATGTCCTTCTCTGCCTTTTATGGGTGAAGCCCACAGTCATTTCTAGGGCCTGGAAACCAGACCACTCATGTGAATCTCTTTCTCTGTACCCACAGCGGATGATGCCTGTGGCGGGACCCTGCGGGGCCAGAGTGGTATCATCTCCAGCCCCCACTTCCCCTCGGAGTACCATAACAATGCCGACTGCACATGGACCATCCTGGCTGAGCTGGGAGACACCATCGCCCTGGTCTTTATTGACTTCCAGCTGGAGGACGGTTATGACTTTCTGGAAGTCACAGGGACGGAAGGCTCCTCCCTCTGGTAAGCACACCCTCCCCACCCCCTTCCTTTCTCCCCTGTTCTCTGCACCTGTGTATTACCCAGATGCGCGTAGATGCCTAATGCCTGGACCTACAGCCAGAGGCTCTTTGCCACTTCCTTACATCTACTGCTGGAGTCTTTTCATCTCATCATCATGAGAAATCACTGCTTATTTTTAGAGCTGGGTTAAAATTTTACAGTGATTTTGATATCTGATTTGAAGCATGTTCTTGCTGAGGAATTTCATGATGGGCTTTGAGGTTGAATAACTTGCATTAAGGCGAAAAATGTTCTGGTCTCAAGATGTGGACGGGGTCCAGGAAAATGGTTTGAAATATTGCTCTATTTCTGGAAGACATATGCATTGTATCCAGCAAGGGGCTGGAAGCGTAAGTGGCAATTGCTTTTCCCACTGCCAGGGTCCTGAGCCAGAGGAAAGGCGTGATTTCTCAGTGTCGCAAAGGGAAGGACAACCCTCTTGTTCTGGCTTTGCTAAAATGTGTGGGCTCTTCTCTGCTGTGCTCCACGGAGGTTCCTAGGTGTCCGTGGGTTAGGGAGGAGGTGGATGGTTAAAGACTTACCAGCCTTGGTTCCTTGTTGTCTCCCAGACTTGGACTCACGGGATATGCTGAAGCTGGGGTAGGTTTAAGGAAGTATCCAGCTTTCCATTTGGATGGCAAACTTCGTAAGTGGCATTTGGGAAATTCTCTCGTATTCTCATTGTGGCTGTGTTATCAGGATGAGGGCATCAGGAGACCTTTGGCCAGTACATTAGGGGGCAATAGAAGGATATGTTCAAACACACGTCGGGCAAGTACGGGGCGTGGGCACAGCCCTCGCTGTTGCACAGTGCCAAGGGAAGGCAGGGCTCGGTGTGCAGGGATGGAGGATGGGGGAGGTATCGCTGAGGGTTCTGAGTGGAGAAGAAAGTGGTGGCTGCAAAAGTCAGAGAAGGACAATGACTGGCACAGATGGAAACATGGCAGTGGAGGGGTGGAGAGGAGGGAGGGAAGGAGGAAGATGGGAGGGAAAGCAGGAAAATGGGAGGAAGAGGCACACCTATGCCCAGGTTCATGGTCATGTCCTAAGTAAGACACGGTCCTCTGAGGAGCTCATTGTCTTTTAGGTGAGCAAATCAGATAAATTCATGGTAGGAGCCAAGTGTGACTATTTAAGTGGGATGGGAATGGACTCTTCCTAAATACAAACTCAGATTTGGGAGCCAGTGTAACCAGAAAACTCAAGTTTCCTGGTACAGTGGGAGGCAAGCTGACCTGGGAGTCAGGCGATGGTGGTGTCTTGGGCTTGTCTTGAGAACCTGGGCCGGTCAATTCCCACCCTTGTTGGAGGGTTGGGAAAAGCAGTGTGAGCAAAGGCTTAACCCACGCTGGGGATGCTAACGTTCTGTAAACTAGTCCAGAGTTGGGTTGAAAGTTTAGATGAGCCTTCCCTGAACTGGAATCTTGATGACCTACCCAGCCCAAAGATCCTCAGGCTCCTGGCCTCTTTTTGTAACATACCTGTTTTGTTGATTGTTAGGGTAATGCTTGTGCTCCTTATAGGAAACATAGTAAATATACAAAGGAGTAGAGAAATAAATAACAGATTATTGCAAGTTTGATGTACTCCCCTTTGACGTTTTTTTGCTTGACCTAGATCAAACTGGGTGGCTATTTATATATATTTTAATATTACCAAGTTAGAATCTTAATATGTCTGTAGTCACATATTTTTAGCTTAACGTTGTGTCTTGAAATTTTTTCTCATAGCATTACAGATGCTTCCAAACTATAAAATGTTTGATAATTAAATGATTTGTTGAGCATTTTCTACCAATATGCTACCAGGCTAGTTCTAAGCTCTTCAGAACTATAATTTCATTTCATCTTCATAAAAACTCTATAAACTAGGTAGCATAATTATCCTCCTTTTACAGATGAGGAAAATGAGGTCCAGAGGTTGTGCATTTTATTGAGGTCACACAGTTAGTAAGGCACAGAGCTGGGATTCCACCCCAGTTTAATCCGATTCCAAAGCCCGTCTTCTAAGCCATGACATTGTACTATGACGCGCTGCATCTGTGATGGTTTTTCCTGGCTTTGAAGCATTCCCTCCTAAGACTGTGGTACAGTTTACTCACCAGGTAGCTCTCTTGTCAGGTTCTTCTCAAGTTTTCGCTCCTATGAACAGGTGCCAAGAGGAATATCCCTGCTAGTCCCCTTTCTTCCAAGGCCTCTTCGGCTCCCTTGTTTATCTGTGGGCCAAATGGCCTCCTACTGCGTCTGCCCCGCAGGTGTGAGCCTACACATTGTCCAAACTTCTGGAGTGAAAGGAAACTGACGGAGTATCCCTTTTCCTATTAAGTCACTCAGTGGGGAAGGAATTAAACGGAGGAAAATGTTAGGGGAGTCATTCAAAACCCTTTTCTGTAAGATTAAATTATAATTATTTACAGGGTTGGTGTCACCCTTCCGAGGCAGAATGTATTTGTTGTTCTAATTTATACTTGCTTAGCAATTACGGGTAAACAAACTTGGAGGCTCTGGAGGTATGTGTGGGAAGAATCAGCTCCCTCCCTTGCCCCTTTCCTTTATGTATCTCCGGATTCCTGTAAAAATTTGATGCTGCTAGTTTATGAGTAGCCCGCTCTTGTTAGCATATATTAAGATTGCAGGCTGTTCTCTCGAGTTCTGTGCCAAGGCATAGAAAGACAGCAGATCCTGTTAGAAAAGACGGATTTGAACAACCGGCCATCCCTTTACCTGTTGAGAGGACAGGAACTACTTTGAGAGAAAAGAGAAAAAGAAAACATCTGTCTCCCTTACCAAATAGCAAGTTCCCATTGACTGAGAAGGGCGGCGTACAACGCCTCTGACTCAGTTCCCACACTCTTCTCCTCCCCCAAATAAGATGACAAGAAGAGATTTTTAATTAGAGGGCTCCAATTGTTTGGATTTCACGGACCAGTAAAATTCCCAAACAATTAGAGAAAAGCAGCATTGGTAATTTTTATGGTAGAAGAAAACCTGCCAACTCTTCAGGATATTATTTCATAACACAAAGGACAATTGAAAGCCAAAATGTGGCAGGAAATAATCTGTCGGTAACCGGGTGCTGACATCATGAAAGATGGGGGTGGGCGTGCATGTCAGCAGGGGTGTGTGTCCTTCACTGGAGTTCACTAATATGCCGCGTGTGCACCAATCAGAGGACTGACTCTTCCTGTTCCGCTGGCCCATGACCAGCCTTTGGGAATGCAACAATACATGTTTTGAACAAGAAAAGGCTGTTACTATGGTGAACAATGAACCCTGTAGCTCTGAAATATTGAGAGATTCCCTAGTATTTTAGACTCAGTCCCCTTAAAGTTAATTGCTTCATGTGTGTATATGACTGTACGTGAATGTGAGATTGTGTGTGTGTGACTGACCATGAACCAGAGCTGGCCTTGGACTGGCAGGGGTTTATGGTCTGGACAGTAGATTTGATACTGCTCCCCCACTGCACACATGCAAACACACCACACACACACACACACACACAGAGGCAAGTCATCTCTGACACACAGCCCTGTAAGTCACAGACAAATATGCATCCCCAAGTCATGGCTCCAGGTCCCCTTAAACACACACAGCGCCTTTACCCCACTTATGTATCACTGAACTGAACTGAACGCAGGGGCCAGATTTTTCTCTCACTGATCCTTCTGGGGGTGAGAGAACCTTTCCTGGTTCTGCTCTGACCCAGTCCGTTGGCTCTGACCCTCTTGGAGCCCTATCCCTGCCCGTCACATTATAGGAAAATGTCTCATCACTGCCGAAGAGCCTTCAGAGGGCTGGGATGGGGGGGTGCAGAAGACCCCTTTACTACATGGGGAGCTGACTCCCTGGAGGGCATCGGGATCCTGCTCTCATAAGTAGCAGTGATTACCGCCCACCATGGAGCGGGCCTCCCCATAGGTGGAGAAAACCAGTGACATGAAGGCCACTGAGAAGGGACTAGACCTGGAATCTCTCTCCTCCCTCTGCATCATGCTCAATACCACTGAGTCTTGGCCAGGCACGGTAGTTCATGCCTATAATCTTAGTACTCTGGGAGGCCAAGGCAGGTGGATTGCCTGAGCTCACAAGTTCGAGATCAGCCTGAGCAAGAGCAAGAATGCCATGTCAAAAAATAGCTGGGCGTTGTGGTAGGTGCTTGTAGTCCCAGCTACTTGGGAGGCTGAGGCAAAAGGATCAGTTGAGCCCAAGAGTTTGAGGTTACTGTGAGCTATGATGCCATGGCACTCAACTAGGTGCCAAAGTGAGACTCTGTCTCAAAAAAAAAAAAAAAAAGAAAGGAAGGAAGAAAAAAAAACATACTCTGAGTCTCCCCCAAATCCTCCCTGGGCTACACTAAAGGAAGAAATGTTCCCTCCAAGAATATTGGAGAGAGGCTTTTGCGGTTTCCTGGGATTAGACAGTGAGCCTGCATCTTGGCATCTAACTGGGGAGTGAGCAGTCTTGGGAGTCAGACAGACTTGGACTCAAAACTCAGATCTTCCTTTTTAGCAGTTGCTTCATTTTAGGATATTTACTAACCTCTCTCTGGGTCTAAGTTTCCACATCTGAAATATGGGCTCATCATACCAATCTGCAAAGCATGTTGGGAGGGCTAAACATGTGAAGAGCTGCCTGGCTCACCACCACAGACACAGTCCTCCTGGGAGGGAGACCAGAGGCAGTAGGAGCTCACTCTTTGAGGGGAAAGTGGCAAGATGAGGCATCTTCCATAACCCAGGGATTCACTGCCCCCTTCCTGGTCCCACTGAGGCCATCATCTCAGCCTTCCAGCCCAGTGGCATCTCACCAGGCAGAAAGGCACAGCCCCAACTGCTCCAGCTTCCAGGGGAATTGCTTGGAAATCCAGGTGAGGTTGCCTTGTGGACAGTCCCTGGGTCAGACTGAAGGCTGCCCTTTCAAAGGTCAGAAAGAGGGACAGTGATTTCTTTGAAACCGCCTTCCCAGAGCTGCACTTTGTGAGCACAGTGTGGCAGCATCACCGCTCTGCCTGGACTCAGCCCCAGACTGACCAATTAGCTGCGTTGCCAGGAAAGCAGAAGAGGGTTCCACTCACTCAGCTACCGCCGGCTGCTCTGTCAGGGGCTCTGCAGTGAGTGAGGCCCAGCCACTGATGTGAAGGGCCCTCGAAGTAGGGACAGAAAGCACAGAGCAGCATCCGAGGAAGCAGTGTCACCACACAGAGAGGGAGGGGTGCTGGGCCTGGGCCTCCCTCCCTGCATGTGTCTGGGGCTCCTACTGGGCCCTGCTCTGTCCTCTCTCCCCCACCCTTGTGGCAATTTCTTCCTGCAACAGGGAGGCAGAGCCAGGATCTGACCTGCACTCAGAATCGGAGTCCCCCTTGTCCCCAGGGCTAGTGGCAGTGCCAGCATTTTGAGCGTGTGGGGTGTATAGTGGGAGGGGACCCCACAGCTCCTTGCCACATGTGGCATTTCAGTGTAGACCTTGGACTGTCCCTCCTGTCTCTTTTGTTGGACTCTGCGGGCCAGTCTCTGGGGCTAATTCTCAGCTCCTCTTCCCTGCACTACATTTTGGTTTACTCTTTTCATTTGTTTCTTTCAGATCCTTGGGGCTCTGCCTGCCCATTCACTATATCCCCTGCACACCCAGGCCCAGTCCTCACAGACACATATGTGACACATACTTGCTTCCGCCAAACATTGAAAACAAAAGTGAGCACGCTCCAGGGGTCAGAGGACACTGCCCAGGGCAAGAAAACAAGGCCTCAAGGCAGAGGCTACACTTGACATGGGCCCAGAAGGGCAGGTGCCTCCTGATGTAGGAGATGGCGTAGGGGGAGGGCATTCTTCTCTGGCTTCTGCCAAAGTGCAGGGGCCCTCAGATCCCTGGGACACAGACCCCAGAAGAAGTGGTCCCAGGAATTCTCTAAGGAGGATGTTCCCACGGTGGGTGAGCCTAGGCTGCCCCCTCGGAGGGAATAGCAGAGCACAGGTCCCAGCCCGCCTGGATTGACTTTGACTATTTTGGGAGAGAGGATTTCCCCGAAAAGCAGGCTCCCTCCCCTGCCCTCTGGATCCAGCAGCCGACCCTTTTGAGTTTCGCCATTAAACTTCCTCAACTCATACTTCCTTTTTCCCTCATAAGAGCCATGGGGGTGGGGGTGGGGTTTCACCTCTTTCCCCCTTTATTTGTTTGTTTTGTTCTTACAGGTGGGGATACAAAAGCTTCTATCTACTCTGCAGACATTCACTTTGAAATTTTTCCCAACAATACTCTTTCTCCTCTTGAAAGACCTTGTTTTAATTATAAGGGATTTTACACCAGGAATTTGGGCCAACTAGAACCATTTGATCTCAGCAAATTTTAACTAGACATTTCATTCAGGAACGGTGAGATTCAGATGCAGTTAGAATGAGAACAGCATGCCAATGGGGACTGGTTAATAATAACTATTCATTTATTTATTTATTCACATGTACTTTATCAAACCATTGGTTTAGATTATTAACATTCTTTATTACTTTCCCCCTATTTATTTTCTGTAATCATTTATTGAGACCCTTCTATGAAGTAGCCTCTCCCAGGTGCTAGAGAGACAAAGACACAGTCTGCATCCCTGACAAGGTATTTGTTCACCCTACAAATGTTTATGTAATAGCCGGGCACCATGCTGGACCCTGGGGCTCACGGTCAGGGCAAAGAGGCAGAATATCATTGAATGTTTTACAAACTGTGTATGAAGTACTTTGCTATGAGGTATAAAGAAGTTCCCCCAGGGACTGAAAAGAAAAATTAATAGCTGGGACTCTTTTGGTTTAAGAAATAGAAACCCACTTCCAGTTGACTCAAGCTAAACAGGGTACATGCTGGCTTCCATGACTGAAAAGTCCAGGAGGGGCTTCAGGAAGTGCTGGATCAAGGTGTGCCAATTGTGTTTCTCCCGTTCCCTGGCTTGCAACCTCTCCTACTGTCAGCTTTTTTCTGAAGCATACTTTCCCCAGGAGGTGGCAAAGGTAAGCACCATCAGCTCTCCATAGCCCACGCGTTTTAGCAATCTCAGCAGAAGGGGAGCATCTCTTCCCTAGTGGTTCCTGCACAAATCCTCACATGAACCTTGCTTGGACCAGATTGGGTCATGTGTCCACCCCTTCATGTAACCAGGGGTGCTGTCACTGACCAGACCCAAGTCACGTGACTATCTGCCCATCTTAAAACAAAAATGGAAACTGTCCTCTGCACACATTGTCAGTCTTCCTGTCAGATGGGCGTGGTGCTGGAAGGACTCACATGAGTCCCACAGAGGACGGTTTCTGAGTTGAACTGAGGGCTAAGATTTTGCCCCTGGTGCAGGCATGTGGGGCATTGCATGTTAGGTGCAGGGAGCAAGGAATGAGATGCCCACGGTGCAGGAAGAGCCTGGGCCAGGAGGAAACCCGCCCCTGTCCAGAAGCCAGAGAGGGTGCCACTGGCTGGGGGAAGCCCTTGACAGGCTTTAAGATGATCACTCTGAACTTTAAGTGGGTCAAACCGGAAGGCCCAGAAACCAGCTATAAAGCTTTTGACCACTCAGGCAAGAGATGACCCTTGAACTCTTGTAGTTGCAAAGGGGTGGAGAGGAGGGGGTAATGAAACTTGGGTAAGATTCCCAAGTTTCTGGCTGGATGACTGGGGAGGGGGCATTTACTGAGCAGGGGAACACTCAGGGAAGGAGTGGGGCTGGGTGGGGAGGGGGCGGCAGTGCCCCTTGGTCTGTCCAGCAACAAATCGGCACCAGATGATAGAGAAATCAAGGCCTCAGCAAGCAAGGAAATGGGGCTGGACACAGGGATGCAGCTGCCCTCAGTCACTCACAGTCTTTGGGATAAGACTGGTGAGCGTGGACGGATGAAATCGTTGCTCTACTTGAAAGTTTGTTCAAGTCAGGAGCCCGGCAGGACACTCAGAAGTCATCTTTGTGCCGAGCTCCTCCAGCATCCTTTTCTTTGCTAATATCTTCTTTGGCGTCATCACTGTTGCCTTACCATCTCCATCTTAATTACCATCATCTGTCCATTTACTGATCAAACAAGCTAACCACTTAGGACCTTCTCTTGTTTGGCCTTGGGCTTGGCACTGGGACTACAGTGGGAGAGAAGACAAATAAGGCCCCTGCCTTGGGAGACTTATGTCTGGGAGAGATGGACGCTAATATTATTTACAAAATAAATGAAAAATACAGCTGTGATGTGTGCCATAAAGTAAGCGAACGGAACAGGAAATAATAAGTGGGGACCCTACTATGAGATAAAAGGGCCAGGGAAGAGCTCTCTGGGGTAGGGGGGAGCGGGAGGATTGAAGCTGAGACCTGATTGGTGAGGAGAGGAGTCCAGGGGAAGAGCTCAGGGAGCAGCATTCAGAGCAGAGGAAACTGAGTTTGTGAAGACCTATCATCACAACGTCCTGTACACCTGTGAACTTCATACGTGGAAGTAGCATAGACCTAGTAGCCTTCCTCTGTGGTTTTATCCTCTGAATGTCAAGAGCAAGGCAGGGCCAAGATCTCCAGCTGTCAGAGATGCTCAGAAAGCAGCTCAGAGGCACACGGCTGAGGATGCTGACCCCTACTTGGATGAGCTGGTAAGCGATGGGCCTGTTCCTGTTGAGACTCAAAACCCCCCACTTTCCTGAGGGTTTGCAACTTCCTCGCTTCTCTCTCCTTCCCTGCCACATCACAGCGCTCTAAGCCACACTGAGAAAACTGTTCTTTTTTGATGGAGCCCATGAAATTGCATCTGTTATATCCATCAGGAGCCAGGCCATAAATAACCAGCCCTTTAAAATCTCATCTCCCGTATCTCTCGGAGTTGGAAATAGCATTACAAGCTCCGCAGCCTAGCAGTTGGAAGGGATTAGTGGCCTAGCGTGCTGCTGGCATGAACGCGTCCAGAGGGGTGAGGGCCGGGCCTCCAGCACTCTCCACGGACTATCAACGTGACTTCCTTGCTTTCGTGGGCAAGAACTTGCTCTCAGTTGGGGAAGCAGCCGGGAGGAGCAGGAAGTGAGCCGGTGTTGTCTCAGTGGGCAGAGCGGCTCGGAAAGCTTGTGACTTGGCAAAGTTCTGTGCGTGGGAAGCTGCAGTTGGGCAGCTGGTCTGCTCCCCCGTGCGTCTGACTGTACGCAACAGGTTTGTACTAAGTGCCTCATCTGCGAGGAGGCCTCTGCCAGAACCACAAAGGGCACTGGACAACAGGACGCTGTCCTCCACCTCTCCCGAGAAGCTACTGAGACAGATGGAAGGAGCTCTGGCCCTTCCAGAAGCCCCTCATTCTGGCAAGATCTGTCTTCTACAATGACGTCCATTCATTCAGCACAACCACAGGGCCCCTCCTGGTCTGTTTTCATGCTTGGCCACAAATGTTTGTTCTGCTTACCCACTCTGGGCTTATCAAACCCAGCATTTCATACTGGTTTGCTGCTGTCTTTCTGTTGCAGCCTCTCCCCAGGACTTAAGTCCTTGGTTCTGTCCCTAAGCTCGTATTTTTTTTACTCTCCTTTTCTTCTGTTCCAGGGGCTGGTATGTGACACCCACACACTCACCAGGGATGCAAGATTCACACAGAGGGCTAGCAATGACAATCTGAAGAAGCAAAATCATCACTGTTGACCTTCACAGTTTGGGTCATTTGAGAAGAGAGAGGGCAAGGATGGTTTGAACAAACCAGGGAGGCTTCACAGAGGAAACGGACCTCCAGCATCCCTGGGAATGATCTAAACTGGCTGCCTCTGGGTCTTCTCTTCCCATTCCTTCCTCAGCTGCTGCCCCCTCACTCTTCTCCCCTCCAGCCTTCCCCCTAAAACGACTGAGGTTAAGATCATCTTCAGGGAACTGCCCCACCTCAAAGGCCAGCACTTGCAATCCCCCCTCTGGAAGGTATTTTTCCTGTGTGTCTTGCTGGACACTCTGGATGACTTTACACTGTTGGTTACTTTCTCCTTCCAGAACTCTACTTTCTCTTTGCCTTCCTGTATGCTGCATGCTGATTCTTCTTGGACCTCTCTGGCCATTCCTTCTGTGTGTCCTTTGATGTCCCCAGGGCTCTGTTCTTGCCTTAGTCCGCTGCGCACTGCACACACTCTCCCTGGGGAACTCACCTGTGCTCATGGTTTCAGTCACCACCTATTTGAATCCCAAAGCCGGCTCCCTAGGCCAGCCTCCCCACTGTCCGTTCCCTGGTGGACATCCCTACCTTGATGCACTGCCAATACTCCCAACTCAACTTGTCTCAACTTTGCTCATAATTGACCCCTGACCAGCTTCCTTTCTTAGTTTATGATACCACTGTCTACCTCGTTATGCAAAAATCAGGGAATTATCCCCGTTTAATTCCTGTCTCTCTCACCAGTCACATTCAATTAATTGTTGAGTTGTCCCAGCGTATCTCCTATAGCATGTCTTTCTATCCTTGCTACCACCTCCTGAATTCAGCTCATCATATTTTCTTCTTTGTGGGATATAATAGCCTCCTTACTGATCTCGCAGCATCTTGGCACTCTCCAATTCACCCTCCTCACTGCTACCAGAATGGCTTAATTAAAATGCAGATCTGACATGCTAAGCCCCAGGCAAAAGCTTTCAATCATCTTCTGTTGTCTACAGAATAGAACTCAGTCCCTTGATAAAGTACCAGAGGCCCATGTGGATCTAACCCTTGCCTACCACCCCAGCCTCATCTCTTGCCACTTCCTTCTTTGAATTTCATTAACCCTAACATTCAGTGGTGTAGCAGCACCAAGGTTTATTTCTTGCTCAACTTACATTTCTGTCATGGAACAGAGGGAGTGGCTGTGATCTACACGGTCATGCACATGGGTATCCAGGCTCAAGGAGGTTCCACTGTCTCATAACCACACCAGCTGGAGACATGGCCTTCTCCAAGACCATGGCAGGGAAAGTGAGTGGAGAATCCACCCAGGCTTTTCATGACCTAGCCCAGACGTGATACACATCACTTCCAACTCATATTGCCTTGGCCAGAAACCATAATGTGCCCTGCCTCTCCACAAGGGAGCCAGGGAATGTGGATGAGCAGATGAAATGCTTGGTAAGCCAACCTCTGTGCCATACCTCATATTTCAGCAGACAAGCTGACCTGGCTCCCGGCAAAGGCCAGCCCCTCCTCTGTGCTCCAGATCTCACTTTCCCCCAAACCACCCTAGTACAGTCATCTCTTTCTTACACTCTTTAGCTTTTTTCTCTCTCCTGGGCACTTCTAACAGCATAGAGGGAGGTTCTAATAGCTGCCATTCAGAATCAAAACATAAATAGCACCTACCCAGCCCTCATCACTCTCACAGCTCTGCCAATTGCTGAGACAGTTCTCTTTCCCAGTTTCTGCCCCCCCCACCTTGCCACTACACTTGACCTTTCTAAGATTCTAAGATTGTCACTTTCTAAGTGACTTCCAGGTTGCCAGATCTAGTGTCACTTCTCCATCTTCATCTGACTCAGCCTCTTGTTAACACATGATACCAGTCTTTGGCCTTTCTTGGGCCATTTCCTTTTCGTGGCTAACACGAAACCACCCAGCCTGATATCTTATGAGCCTACCTTCTTACTCTCCTTTGCAGTTTCTTCTGTTGTCCAGCCTCTGTCCAGCCTTTATATTTGGACTACCCAGGACCCCTCTTTTCCTATCTATCCCCTTTCCCAGAGAGTTCACCTCAACCAGTCACAGTTTGGCTTTCAGTATCATTCATTGGCCCAAGACTCTCAACTTGAGTTTTTCATCCTGATGGGTCTTCTGGGTTCCATGTACTGCATACATATTTTAGCAGGAATCTCCAAATGAGTATGTTTAAAGCCGTCTCTTTGTTTAAAAATGTGGTAAAATATATATAACATAAAATTTCCTGTTTTAACTATTTTTAAGTGTACAATTTAGTGGCATTAAGTACCTTGGAGACTTAGTGATGGATAACACCATTCTCCATCTCTAGCACATTTTTCACCTTCCCAAACAGAAACTCCAAACCCCTTAAGTAATAACTCCTCCCTCCCAGCCCCTCCTGGTAACCACATTCTACTTTCTGTCTCTATGAATTTGGCTATTCTGAGTACCTTAATTAATTGAGATCATTCAATATTTGCTCATTTGTGTCTGGCTAATTTCATTTACAATAATTTTTTTTAGGTTCATCCATGTTGTAGCATGTTGCAAATTTTCATTCCTTTTGAAGGCTTAATAATATATTCCCTTGGTCTCACTCTGTCAACCAGGCCAGAGTGCCATGGTGCCATTCATAGCTCACTGCAGCCTCAAACTCCTAGGCTCAAGTGATTCTCTTGCCTCAGTCTTTTAAGCTATGATTATAGGCAGGTGCCAACATGTGTGGCTGAATTGTTTGTTTTAATTATTTTTTGTAAAGACAGGGGCTCCCTGTGTTGCTCAGGCTGGTCTCGAACTCCTAACCTCAAGAGATCCTCCCAGCTTGACCTCTCAAAGCGCTAGGATTATAGGCATGAACCCGACTCCCTGGTATACTTAAACAATATTTTGTTTATCCGTTTGTCCACTAATGGACACTTAGGTGATTTCCACCCAATTCGGACCTCCCCATTTCACGCATAATCTATTTCCCTGCCAGCTTCTCCATGACTTCCCACATCTATGGGGAGAATGCTGCTGTTACCTGTTCTGTGCCCCAGCACCTTTGGGCTGCTCGGTGGCCTCGTCTCCCTGCTCCTACCTCTTCTATAATCCATCGTCCAGATGCCACCTAGAGTGCTTATGTTTCAGTCAAGTCATGTCTCAGCCCCGTTTAAGGGCTCCAGTGGCTTCCCATCAGGTTTAGAATAAAATCTTACGAGACTCTACCTTGTCCAGCCACCGCCTCCCTCTGACTTCCCTCCTGTTCCTCACCCTCTCCCTGTGCCCAGCCACCCTCACCGTCATCCTGACTCCTGGGATGAGCTAATTAAGCATGTCCCCTCCTAAGGCCTCTGCACCAGCTTTCCTCAGGGCTTGAGACCCTCCTCCTTCAAAGTCTTCAAATCCTCTTCCTTCCAAGTTTTTTCTTTTTCCAAAAAGAGCCTGGCTTTTTGGAAATTGTAGGGTCCAATTTAAATTCCCCCTCTTTGAAAAGCCTTCCCTGTCCATGCAGCCTAAGATGACCCCTGGCTCTCTATCAGGGCATCTTGTTTTAGGTTAACTGCTTGTCATTGTCTGATTCTGATATGCTCTTACTTACTTAGGTATTTGTCTTTCTTCGGTGCCCTTCCCCTCCCCCACTATTGCCTGCAGAACCGCAAAAAGCCCCACCTGGAGGGCTTGGCGCTTAGTAGGTATCCAGGGTTCGTTTATTTAGAGGAGAGATCTTCTTCTGCCTCACCAGTAACAATGTCCTGTGGCTAATTGCAAAGGTTAACGTGGAGCCTCTCCATCAAGTATTTTAAGTAATAACCTTCCTGGGGGACATTTGCAAATTAGCACTGACTCTTGCTGATTACTCATCCTAAACTCAGTCTGATTAATAATTAATCAGCAAACTGCTTGACCAGAGCAGGCTGATCAGTGCTGGAAAAGATCTTCAATTATGCAAGTCACTTGGCCAGTCTTAAAAAAAAAATAAAAAATAAAAAATAAAAAAAAAGCTCAGCAGTCGACAGAACTGGAGAGGTTTGATTGCAATGTGAGTGAGGTTTCTCGGTTGTTTGTTTTTCCTTTTTTTCTTTTTTTTTTTTTTTTTCCTTTTGACTAAAATCAATTAGGCTCAAACTTGCAACCTCAGAGACAGACTGTAGAGCACGGAAATAGAAATGTGTTAAATATCACTTTCTTTTCTGTTCCTTTCCTCCAAAAGAGTTTTGGTCTAGGAGGCAGAGGTTAAAATTAGCCTCTTTGCTAAGCAAACGCCTGTCTGGCACCTGATGTCAATTTCTTCAGCCAGGGAGGTCAGGTTCAGCCTTCCCCTCACTCCTCTGAGCTGTGGCATGCTGTGCCTGGCATCAAGGAGGTGAGAGATTTGATGGGTACTGCTGGCTCACCCTGCACCCCACCCTGGGCTTGGGGCAGAATCAATTTGCCAGCAACCTGTCTCACTAGGAGTCCTTACAGCGCTCTGAGCTTCTGCCTCCAAACCCCAAAGAGGAGAAAAGGCAATCAGTGGGTGATGAATGGACTTCCCACTGTCAAGAGTGAACTTGGCGACTCCCGGGACCCCCTTTAAGCCTAGTCTGCACCTTCCAGGCTTCAAGGCCAGTCCCCCGTGTGGCTTCGTCTTTCTTCTCTTCATTCCTCTTCTGGCCATTGGCCTAGGGGAAGACTCAGAGAAAGCAGAGGGGTCTGTTTCAGTTGATCTCTGGGCCAGAGAAAAGGTGGAAGGTAAAAGGTTGATTGAACAGCGCCGCTCCGATCCTGGTTAGAAGCAGCAGTGTCACAAGGTGACTCCCCAGAACAACTCAATCAGAGTGCCCAGGGGTGGGCCCCAGGAATCGGTGCTTCGTCTGTCTCAGAACCGTGAACTAATGGAGCATAGGAGGCTTGGGGGAAAAAGACTATGAAGGACATCACAGAGTGAAGTAGAAAATGGGCTTTTCAGGAGTTCATTGTTTCTCTAGAAATAAAAGGACACCTTTCTGTCTTCCGACAGGCAGGGTAGGGGAGAAGAGGTGTTCAGACAGAGCAGCTCCCAGGAGCACCAAAGCTTCTGATCCATCTTAGTTAGAGCTCTGCCTTACTTAAAAAGCACCCTCTAGGGTGGCGCCTGTGGCTCAAGGAGTAGGCGCCGGCCCCATATACCAGAGGTGGCAGGTTCAAACCTGGCCAAAACTGCAAAAATAAATAAATAAATAAATAAAAACATCCTCTAGAACTTAGCCTGTGTTTGTCACACACTGGCCAACTCCCTGCTTCAGAAGACTTGCCTGAAAGGTGTTTCAGAATGCAAACTCCCAAGCCCTAGGAAGGTGAAATTTCAGAGGCTAAGACTCAGATTCTGCATTTTTACACATTCTCTTGGGTGTTCTGAAGTAGACTTAAGTTTGAAAGCTACACTGGGCCTAAACAGAACTCTTTCCAGAACAATAACATGTAAGAGGTGGATTTTGCCCATTACGAAATAATCCATCCTCTTACCAATGGATTCATTATTGAATTTTTTGGCATGGAAACTCACCAGTATTGTTTGACACATGGGTTTGATTATAGTTTATGCACGAATTTGGACAAGCACATTTTATTATGCAAAATGAAAGCCCTCTGACTCCGAATGGACTTTATTAATTTATTTCATAAATTTTTGCTTGCCTGCTCTGTGTCAGTTTCTGTGATAAACCCTGTGGTTACCATGCCGAACTAAGAAATCTTGTCTCTTTGAGGAACCACCGAAATCTAGACTTACTTCCTTGTCTACCTGGTGTAGGCCTCAAGGGACAGCTCCCTCCTGAAACCTGCAGACATGGTGGTATCTCTGCCCACCCCGGGCTCCCACCACACTGGCATAAGCCCAACTTTTCTAGCCTTCTCCTCCCAACTTGAACTCTTTAAGACCACGGCCATGGCCCTCATCTCTGAAACCTCAGTGCTCACTGGAGTCCTGGCACAGACACATATAAAGATTTTTCTGACAATTTGTTGGATAAACACAGCCTCTGAGATCCGAGAATGACAGCAACATCCTCACAGGCCGGTCTCGCCAGCACTGAAAGGAAAAGCAAGTGGCACTTGTCTCACCCTGCCTGGTCCCAGAGCCACAGGCACAGGACCGATGTCAAGATAAATACACAGGCAAACATCTATTGAATCAAGGCTATCACATATCTTGTCCCACTCAATCTTCACCGCCATCTTTGAGTTAGGTATCAGCTTACCCATCTTGCAGATGAAGAAACTGAGCCTCAGAGACTTAGCTTGCTCCATACCTACACACTCCTCTCCAGCTAGGTTTTCCCGCTGCAGATCCTAGAACAACCATTCCTAGAATCATTCCTTACCCTGGGAGCAGGCTCTGATGCTGTCTCTCTGTCCCCTTTGAGTTTCTGATTACTAGCTTTCCTCCTGCCTTAACATACCTTCCAGAGGTGTAATCATCTTTAAGAGCTACTCTTTGTCAGGCACCTACTTGCATCATCTCACTTAATCCTTAAAAAACTTTTATAAAACAATGTATCATCCTGAAAACATTAAGAAACCTGCAAAAGGTCATGTAGCCAGTGAATGTCTAAGCCAGGAGTTGGACCCCACTCCTCTGGACTCTAAACTCTGACTACCCCTCCCCCTCTCTCTTCTACGCCTCTGGGCTCTGATTCATTTTCAGTCTTGACTCCAAGGAAGGCAGCATGGAGCAACATTGTTTCAGAGTCAACGTTGGGTTCAAATACCAATTCTGCTACCCACTAATCTTGTGACCTCAGTTAAATTTCTCACCCTCTCAGGATCTTACATAGAATTACAAGAAATAATTGGGCACAGAAGACTGAACAGGCCCAGATTCCAGCTTTTAAATCTTGCTTGTGTCCTTCCTCTGACCTCGCATGGATATGGCACCTGGAAGGGCTTTTCTCCCCCTGCCCTCCCTCTCCACTCCCAGAGATTCCCAGCGTGAGGTCTGTGTGGAGGGCTGAACATTCAGAGGGTCAAGGTCCTGTGAGTCTTGGCCTCTGCAGCTGATGAGTCAGGGTGGGGCCACAGCGGGAGGTTGTCATGTCTCCTTGGGCCAGGCAGCTCTGAGATCCCCGGGCCAGTTGGCATGATCCTGATGGGTCCACAGAGGAAGTCAGGGGTGAACAATAATGGCTTTTGCTCTTCCCTCTGAGCTTTCTGAGCTTCACTTGTCCTAGTTTTATAAGGCAGATGATGAGTCTTCCCCCAATCCCTCCCCAGCCTGCTGGGGACACGTGGCTTGGTGCACAGAGATTTCTTAAATTTTCACATAAACACACAGCACCACAGATTCCTCTCCAGCAAGATCTGCCTCTTAAGACAATTTTTCTAAAACTGGGAGGATTTGGGGAAGAAAAGGCGAGTACTATCTGTGGGTTCTAACAACATGCTAGGTATTTACACTGATTATTTTCTTTGCGTCTTCAAGCCACTGAAGAAATCCCTCAGTGAGGTCATGTGCCAAGGTCACAGATCTAGGAACTTGCAGACTGAAGCCAGATCTTTTGCCTCTCATCTTCTCGCTTTTCTGACCGTCTGCATCTTGGAGGTTGAGAAGAGGCTTTGGGTATCCCAGAAGGATGCCCCAGCCCAGGTTGCTTTTATCCCTTGGGCTCTGTCTGGTTGAAGCTCTGGGCTGGCCTTGCAGATAGCGTGCTCTTTGAGGCTTCGTCTGCCATGTGCTGCCAGCTCCCTCGCAGCTGGCTGGGGGAGCCTGGGACAGACCGCCATCAGCCTTCCCCTTTCAGGAGAGCCCTGTCACTGCTAACAAATGGCTCATGTCATTTAGCCACGTCCGTCTCGTCCTTCTCATTGCTGGTCTGTGGCCTGAGTTGTCCAGATAACCCTTTTCATTTAGTGCTGTCTTTACGGATGACACGAAGGTCCCTGGGCAATGACAGCCCAGCCTTTGCCCTAACCAAGAAGAGTTGCGGGCAGGTCTGCTTCCTGACTTCTGTTGGCTGCCAGTTCAGCTCTCACAGTTATTGGAATCTGTCAAGCTCCATCAAGTGACATTTTTCACATGAGGGCAAGTGTCCCCTAGGACTTGCTGTAAGCTGAGGATGACATCCTGGATGCTGACACGGCCTCCATCCATCCACCAGCAGTTTCCTTAGCAATTGCCAATCTCCTCCCAAGCCTTGCCCAACCATGACCTCCTAAGCTCCTCCGAAATCCTCCAAACCCTCTGCTTGTAATTACCCTCCCCCAAACTCTTTCCCAGCCCCACCTCCCCCGGTGCCTTAGCAAGTAATTACCTTCACAGGGAAGTCGACAAGTCTCTGGCGACTCCTAGCCCGGCTGGAAAAGATTCATTATTCTGTATCTGGAAATAGCTAGCCCCGCCAGCACAGGGGCTGAGATAACACCAGTATAAAAGTTCTCTATTCAGGGGAATTAATTAGGATTCCTTATTAAAGATCCAATTAGGCAAAAGGGCATTTTTATCTGTGATAGTCAGCTGCTCCTATTTTTCTAAAGCTATAACTCTAAGTTTCTTTTAAAAATGAGAAAATCAAGGGGCTGTGTTTCTGTCTAAGACAATTCACTCTTTCATTGTCAGTTACGTCTTCATCAGGATGTGAAAATAGATTTTCTCATTCAATTTGCAATGCTTTATCTCTTCAGAGTGTGGTAATGACTCCACTCTATCAGATGGGTTATTTGGGGAGTGGGCTGTTGCTTGGGACAAGTGCATGAGAAATAGCAGCTTTTAGCCACCTGATTAGTCACACCTGCGGTGTGACCCTGGGCAAGTCACTTCATCTCTCTGAACCTGAATTCCCTCCTCCCTAAATCTATCTCCCGGGGTCAGGGTAAGGATCGAAGAGTAAATTGATGCAATGTAAGAAAATGACTTAGAACCCAGGCTCTTGACTGAGACCACCTTACACTCACACTTACAAGCCGTATGGCCTTAGACCAGCTGACTTCTGAACCTTGGTTTTCTCATCTGCAAAATGGGAGGGAAATAGCTCCTCATAGAGTCCCCGGGAAGACAGAACAGGGTGATGTATGTGTAAGCACCTTGCCCACGGAGGGCACTTCACACGTGTTTGTCAAACTTGAATCAGCTTATTTTATATTTCCCTCAAAGAAGTGCAATGTGGGTCCCTGGAGATAGCGGTTCCCACTCACTACCCTGGGGGCACTGAACTAATTTTGTCCCTAGCAGTTCTGGGTGATTCTAAAGGACAGCTGAGGCCAAGACGCCCTGCCCCCGCTCTGTATCATCCAGCTATGTCCTTGGTGGCTCCTCAGGGTTGCAGCATTCAATGGGGGAGGAGCGACCACTGGATCTCAGTGGTTGTTCCATCCTACCTTCTACCTGGGACCCCTCCACCCTGAGTGCACTCAGCCATATGACGTGGACATTGACAGTATAAACCCAAGAGGGCAGCGTGGCGTGTTTATCCCCAGGAAAAGAGAAGACCTGGAGAAACAGCATAATCTGAGGTTTCTATACAGTTCTGTAAAACCGTGTCATTGTCCACGTGCCTCATTCCACAGATGAGGAGACTGAGTCCCAGCATCACTCAGCAAGCAAACAGCAGAGCCAGGATGAATCCAAGCTCTCCAAGTCTGATCCAGACCTGTGTCCACCATCTCAGATGTTTCTAGGCACTGACCACTAAGCCAGCATTTGTGGACATCACAGGAGAGGGTCATGGCACCCCATCTTCTGCCCGCTCTGTATCCACATAAACCCAGTGCCAGGTGGTGTTCCTCTCCTGTCTGCCTGCCCTGGGTCTTCTTTGCTGGTGCTGAGTGCCTCAGTTTACCCCAGAGAGCAGCCACGTTAGCTTCTGGTTCCTCTCCTTCCCTTCCCATGAGATCGCGTTGGACCCACCACCCTCTTTTCCCGGTCCTGCCTCCTGTGCCACACCCAACTACCTCTTTGACTCATTGCCCACTCTCCCTCTTATTCACTCCCGCAGCCATGGCGGCCTTCTTGCTGTTCCTTAGACCCCAGGCATGCTCTTCCTGCCACAGGGCCTTTGCACTTGCTATCCCTACACTTGGAAAGCTCTTCCCCCTCACCCCAGAGACACACATACCTCAGTCCCTTAGCTCTTCCAGGTGCTACCTCCAAGGTCACATTCTCCGTGAGGCCTTCCCTGAACACCTACGTAAAATGACAAGTGCCTCTTCCCACTCTTCAGAGAGTTTGTTCATTGGTGTCTGCTTCTTCTCAGCAGGACCCCTCACCTAACAGAGTGCCCAGCACCACCGGGAGCCTGGAATCTGGGAGTTCTAACCCCTCTCCTTGGTTCCAGTCTCAGAAGCGCTGTTGTCCTCATTCTCCAGATGAAGAAACTGAGGCTCAGGGAGGGGCATGTGACTTGCCCAAGGGAGTTAGTGTCACAGGAGTTAGTGTTGCAAGAGTGATTGTGCTGGGGCAATCTTAGAACAACTGCAAAGATAGTTGTACTCCCAGAGTTATTTCTGTTTGCCTTGAGCCTCAGGGTGTGTGACCTCACTAGGTCAAGTCTTCAGGTTTTGCTGAAGCCTCCAGGAAGTGGCTGTGTATAAGACCCATGTCGTGGAAACAAATTGTCCTGCTACAAAAATGGGTTGCTGGAAGACAACTTGGTCTGTGCTGAGAACCAGGAAATCCTCTCCCCCTCCGTCCTCCCCTCCGCACTCCCCCACCCCCTGCCAATTCCCCCATCAAATAATTCCTGATAATGAAGTTAGGATGATTCAGTGGTTTTCTGATGAGCATGAATTCATCATCAAAATCTACATATTTCAATCCCCTGATATGTGCTCTCAGATTTCTAACCTGATTAATATGTAAAGTGCTTTATCCTGTGACTTAACAAAAGAAAACCCAGCTTGGTTTCAGGGACCTGCATGGCTCCCAGCCTCTGAGTTCTGGGAAGTGTGAGGAGATGCTTCTGGCTGCTTCTTGGGGGAAACAAAAGGAGCTCAGCAGGGCTATGCCTCCTGCTGCCAAGGTGCCAGCAGGTGGCACAGCTGGGGGGGGAGAGTTGGTGCTCAGGGTGAGGCCCAGGAGTGCCCAAGCTCTGCAGCTTCAGACCCCGTCTCATACCCCAGAGAGAACTTGTCGCAGAGATGTTCACCATTCACAGCCCTGCAGACTTGTGGGAACAGAGAGAAACCAACCTTTCATGCCTAAGAACCTGGACAAGAGGCAGCATCCTCTTTTTGAGCCTTTCTGGAGGGACAGCCAGGTGCCCTGTCACTTCTCTGCCACTTAGCCCAGAGGCCTGCATTAGGCATCCATACCTCTTTAGGAGAGGGAAGGCTCCAGCTCAGCAAACAGCCTCCAGCTGCCCTCCAGGGCCACAGCCACCAGGATGGGCCTGCTGTGGGCAGTCCCTCATTGTGTCCTAGATACCTCCCAGTCACAATCCAGCCCACCACACATCCCTCCCCCTCCATCAGCAGATTCTGCTGTCGGCCCAAACTCAACCAATTTTGGCCCGTGATACTTGCCAAGTCCCTCCACACAGGGCCAATCCCTGTCTCTCAGCCCCGACCAGCAGTACCCACACCCACACCCGCCAAGGGAGCTTCGACCCTGTGCTGTGGCTGTTCATAACTGGAGAGGCTGTTTGCCTAGAGGGCACTGGGGTCTGGCACGGATACAGCCCTCAACTCTAGGGTTGGGGTGTGGTATTTAACTCCTCTGAGCCTATCAGGAATAATAATTTATTCTTCTTAGGGCTGTTGTGATTTTAAATTAGCACCAAGTGGAGTATTTAACATACAGCATGTAGGTAACACCCAGTAATGCAGCTAGTATTGTTATTTATCCTTTTTAGCCATTGACTGAGGTAGACAAGTGTTACCTCCAGTTTTCTGATGTGGAAGTGGAAGCTCAAAAATATTGAGGTTGGGGTATGATTGGGGGAGCAAGGCTGTATTCCTTCCCTATAGTCTTGGGGCCTGTGGCCTCTTGGAAGAAAAGGATTTAAGACCCTGTGGAAGATTGGATGCCCAAGAGAACACATGCCTTGCAGGAGATGGGAACCCCATCAGAGAACTGGGTGCCCCATCATGACAGAAGTCCCACGGAGATCTATTTCTTGGCACAGTATGTATCTGATGCTGAGTTCTTACCAGTCCCCTGCACCAGGACATTGTTCTAGGTTGGAAGTTCCAAAAGAAGGGCTCAGGCAAGAGTTCAATATTTTATTTGGAAGTACAGGTAACACCAGAAGAACATGGGGACATGACACAGGGAAGGGACTGCAGCCCATGATGGGTGTGTGGTCACACCAGTTACCACCGTGCTGTGGAGGCCTGGGCTATAATCCCAGGGAAACTCTGTTCTGCAAAACCCACTCCAAAGACAAGGGAGTTTGGGTGTTTATATACCAATTCCCAAAAGCCATTGAATGAGTGCTGTCTCTGGGGGGGGTTAGTAATCCCCCTTCGCCACCCTTCCAGTGGGCTGTGCGCAAGGATGGACCAAGAAGCTTAGCATGAGACAAAAATGTCCTGGAGCACAGGAGTACAGACAGATGCAGGGACTGGGAGTCAGCTGGCCCACTCTTCAGGAATGACAGGCAGGACACTAGCATCATCTGTGACAGGAGAATGTGTCAAATGGCAGAGCCACAACTCTTGGGCTAGACAACCTGGTAGTGGGACCCAGCTCACTGAATGTCTTCCCTTCAGCCTCAGAGGACCACTGAGATTTGGGCAAATCCACAGACACCTGCGGTGAGGCAGTGGCTCTGATGAGTGGGTACAGAAGACAAGAATCCATTATCCAGGTAGCCCCATTGCAGTGACACCAAGCACCCTTCCCCCATCATCACTGTCAGACAGCAGGGAGAGCTCCCAGGACAGGGTGAGGGTAGACTCCATGCCAGGGTGTGTGTGATTCTTGTCTTGCTCCTCTGGCAGGCTGCAGCCAGCCGGCGAAAGGTCCACCTCGGGGACCAGTATCCTCCACCCCAGGAGCCGGGGGAAAGTCCAGCGGTTAGCCACTGAGATTTGGAAAATTGGGGATATGACATTTCTTTTGTGTAGTCGCAGAATGGCAAGTCCTGTAGATTTAGGTCACACACACACTCTCTCTCACAAGCCAATTATTCACTGGAATGCAAGAGGATCTGCTGTCAACATTCAAATATTTTTGGAAAGTTTGTATTTTTCTGGCTGTGCATTGAGCGAAGCGCTTGTTCCACAAGTCGTAGGCTCTGGGGTGAAGTCACAAAGAACTCATGCATAGTGGAGCAGGAACACCCACTTGGGGCTTTATTTAGACATGGCTCAGCATTCCCTTTCTCACTTCCTAGAACCATCAGCGGAAGTTTCCGAACTATGGCTGGGGAGAAAGAAAAGGGCTGAGAGTTGAGACACATACTTTTTGAAGGCTGTGGGTGAAAGCTCCTTCGTGTTGCACTTCCCCATCCTTTCTGCTCGCTCACCCTCCGTCCCGGAGGCCAGTGGCAAGAACCCAGTGTCTGGACTCAGATGGACGTGTCCCACGTTCCACTGGGCTCCTTGGGCAAGTGACGCAGCTGTCAGTGTTCCCATCTCCAAAGCAGACAGGATAGTGCCAACACCGGTGCTCGAGAGACAGGTGGCACATAGTAACTGCTCAGTAAACACCACTCCCCTCTCATTTCTTACATGTCATTTTAGTTTTCTCTCTGCTTTAATTCCTTTCCCTTCCTCATCCATTCAGACTGGGCAGGGACGTGACCTGGATATTTCTACCAATGTGGGCATTAGATAGATAGCTTGATGATCCATTCAGTCATAATAAAGCATCCTTAATTTATTACACACATACTGTGATGCTAGCAACAGCCCATTAATCATTTTTAATGGGATAACATGAACCCTTTCACCTGCTCTTATACCCATCTGCACTTGGTCCTTCACCTCCTACAAATGTGCTCGAGTCAGTGCTGAGGGCCCAGGGAGGCCCAGCCCCTGCTGCCCACCTCAAAATCGCCTGCCCAGCCTCAGCAGAAAGGAGGGAAAGAGCAGTTATGTTACTGAACTGGTTTCTAGCAAACAGGCAACAGAATTGAAAAGGAATGGAGTATTATTTTTTTTATTCCCATTGTAAGCATAAGGCATGGACATTAAAGAAAATATAGAAGATAGAGAAAAACCAAATGAATAAATAAACTTTTATGCATGAACATTTTGATGCAGTCCCTTCCATTTTTTTTCTAGGCATGGTTTTGTTTTGGCTTACGTTTAAACAGCTGTGTTCATCAAGTGTGTGTATGAGAATGTGTACATAAGTATATATTCGTTTCCGTTATTTACAAAAGCAGTTTATATTGTCAAAAATCCAAAACATATGCAAGACTATGGAATAAAATATTCAGATCTTCTATTTGTCAAGCAACTACCCTAATTCTACTGTCCTCAGGGACAAACGTTGTTAAGTTGGCATAAAACCTTGCATACTTTGTTCCCTATGCATTTATACATGTGTGCACATACATGTACCCCTAAACACACACAGAAGAGGGGGATGAACAGAGATACACTGTTTTACAGCTTATTTTTATTCTTTTAAATGTACATATTAGATATTTTCAATGTCAGTATATATAGATGGATCTATATATATAGCTGCCTCATTTTTTTTTAAACTGCCTAATACTTGTACTTTTTTACCATTTCAAACAATGCTACAGTTACTACCATCATGAGTATACCTTGGTGCACACAGGAGCGTTAATAGGCTAGTTTCCTTAAAGTGGAATTTCTGGGACAAAGTATACGTTATTTTTAAATTTAGATTCTGCTAAAGTGTACTCCAAAAAAGACTGTGCCAATTTAACATTTCCATCAACCATGTATGAGACTAGCTGTTTCCCTACATCCTTTCCAAATAAAAGTTTTGTTATTTTTATCCACGTTGATGGGTGAAAAAAAAACAACTCATTCTTCTTTGGATTTCTATTCCTCCAATTACTGGTGTAGTTACTAATCTCTTTGTATGTTTATGGCCATTTTTATTTCATTTTCTTAATTATCTACTCATATTCTTCACCTGTTTTTCTTTTCTCTTTCTTTTTTTTTTTTTAGAGAAACAGTCTCAGTTTATCGCCCTCGGTAGAGTACCATGGCGTCATAGCTCACAGCAACCTCCAACTCTTGGGCTCAAGCAATTCTCTTGCCTCAGCCTTCCCAGTAGCTGGGACTACCGGCACCCGCCAGAACACCTGACTATTTTTTGTTGCAGTTTGGCTGGGGCTGAGTTCGAACCCGCCACACTCAGTATATGGGGCCAGCGCCCTACTCACTGAGCCACAGGCCCCGCCCTTCATCTGTTTTCTACTGGGTTGTATGTGGTTTTCCTATCGATTTATAGGTGTTCCTTGCATATTTTGAATATTAAATATTAGAATTAAGACATATTATAAAATACTTTTATCAGTCAGAAACTTGCCTTTTAGCCTTACTTTATTCTCCCTTGCAAGAGAAATTTTAAATTTTTATGTGATCAGATCAGTTGGTCTCCTGATTTAATCACATAAAACTCTCGAGTTTTATGTCTTGGGTAGTATTACCTCCCTTCTTGGAGAATGTGGTCTTCACTACTTCTTCCAAAATTCTCAGGGTTTTATATTCTACACTTAGCTTTTTAATCTAACTGAATTATAGTTTCATACCAGGTGTGAGCCATAGATCTGGCTTTATTTTAATTCCAAATGAATAATGAATTATTCCCTAACCTGTCCTTGCCAATTTGAAATAGCCCTTTTATTATAAACTCAGTTCAACTCTATTCCTGGCTGGACTTTCTCTTCTGTTTCATTCTCTATTATTCTATGTCTGCATAATAATTACATCATTTTAACTTTGTCATACCTTTATAATAATTTCTAGGTGGGAAAAGACCTTCTTAATATTATTGTTAAAACATTCTGTTGGAAATTCTTGTGCATTTACTCTTCCAGATAAATTTTATTTATTTATTTATTATTTTTATTTTTTTTTTTTTGAGCCAGCATCTCACTTTCTCACCCTGGAGAGAGTGCTGTGACATCATAGCTTATAGCAACCTCAAACTCTTGGGCTCAAGGGATCCTCTTGCCTCAATCTCCCGAATAAGTGGGACTGCTGGTGTCCCCCACAATACCTAGCTACTTTTTTTTCTTTTAAGAGACAGGGTCTCACTTTTGCTCAAGCTGGTCTTGAACTCCTGAGCTCAGCCTGAACACCTGCCTCGGCCTCTCAGAGTGCTATAATTACAGGCATAAGCCACCACGCCCAGCCCTTTCCGGATGAATTTTAGAATAAATTTTTCCCCAGAGTAAAGTCTAATGTGATTTTGGTTGGAATTTTGCTGAAATCACAGATTAATTTGGAGAGAATTGCTGTTTTCCTATCCTGGCCATGGTATTCCTCTCTTTTTTCGGGTCTTTTAAAATGATCTTTAATAAAAGTTTATAATTTCCATCATAGAGGCCTAGTTAATTTACTGTTACATGTTTTCCCTGGGTACTTATAGTTTTTATCATTATTGTGAATAGGCTCAATTTGTCATTGCATTTGCTAATGGTTTATTGCTGATAAATAAGAATGCTATTGATTTTTGTGCATTTCTTTTGTAACCAGCCATCTTACTGAACTCTCTCATTAGCTCTAATAGTTTTAAAGTTGATTATGTTCGATTTTGTAGATGAGGCAATCATATTAGCTGCAAGTAGTGTAATTTTGTTTCTTCTTTTCCTATATGTATGTATTTTTTGTGGGAGGTGGCAGGGAAGGCTTCTTCTATAGCTAGAACCTCCAGAACTATATTAAAGAGTGATAGGGTTGGCAGTGCCAGGATTTTTGGGAGAAGGACCTAAAGGCAACCAGAGTTTTTACTAAATTCTACATTATAGATCAATCAAAACAGCAAAATTAGTTCTAGAGATGTTTTTACTCTCACATGGCATAAAATTGAAAAATCATTTGTTGTCACATTAAATAGTGTTATTTCTATTAATCAGAGTGATTCTGGAAGGAATCTCTGATGGAGATTGAAGGTAGAAATGTCCAGAATGGAAACCCCAGTGGCTCCATAACACCATGGATGATGCTATGTATAATTCTGTGTCCTGATCACCATGAGCATTTTCTCTGCTATTCTCAACCCTCGGCCTCAAAATATTCCATTAAGGGGATACATCACAATTTACTTAACCATTCCTCTTTCTGTGGCCATTTAGACTGTTTCTAGTTGTTTATGTTATAAACATAGCTATAAAGAACATTTGTGTGTAGAAAGCTTTTTTCCCCCCACCCCCATTGAATTTATGATTATTTCTTTAGAAGCAATTCCCAGAATGAGTATTTTTTAAGGATCTTGATTCTTATTGCCACGTTGCTTTCTAAAAGCAGTCCATCATTTTACACTGCCACAGAATGTGCGTGTTGGAAGAAACGGGACTTTTAAAATTCAAGATTATGAAAAATGTCATAGAGAAGAGAAAATGGGCTTTGGAGTCAGGGAGTTGGGTTTGAATTCTGATTCCTCTATTAAAAAATAAAAGTCGCGTTCAAAAAAAGTAAAGCTTTCTGAGCCTCAGTTTCCCTATCTGTAAAATGCTCAGCTAATTCTTTCTGCAGTCGTGCTGAAGGCTGAATGAGAGAACACAGTGGTGATGGCGCTTAGCAGAAAGTAGCTCTCAACAAATGGCAGTCCCTTTATTTTATTTGGATTGTGTTCAGAGGTTTTTATTTTCTAACCAGCTTTGGAGACTCCCCCTAAAGAACATGCTGCAATTAGGAATGACTTCTGTCCCTTTGCTGGGGCCTGTCTGCCAAGGGGAAACCCTCTCCCGTGGCTGGCTGCTGGCCCCAGCTGTAAGCTCCGAGGCCGTGATATGAAGGAATTTCCCATAACAAGCTGCACCCTGCTCTGTGGGGAGGTAGCTCATGAGCCCTGCAGCCAGACCTCTGTTTAGTGCTAGAGAGGGGGGAGACCACAAGGTCAGCATTCCCAGGGACACCAGGGGAATGCTGGGACTTTCACAGAAGCCTCAGCTTCGCCTTGATTTGCTAACTGCCTTCCCTCTTTTACTGACATTACATGGAGCAGGCAGTTGTCATCTGTTCCCATCTCTTGCTTGCCAAGTCCTGCCAGTGCTACCCCATCAATATCTTAACAGTTTGTGACTTCCTCTGTAGCACCAGTACCCCCGTCCTCCTTCAGTGCTCTCGCCCCTGGAACACTGAAGCAGCCCCCCTACTCATCTCCAGAATATCTCCAAGGGGTCCGTCCTCTCTTTGGGCCCAGAGTAATCCTTCTAAACACCCATGTCTGGCCATCCCATTTCTCTGCTGAAAACGCCAAGATGACGCCTATCACCCATGGGATATAGTCCAAACCCGCAGCTGAGCATCCCAGGCCCTCCATCTCACTGTCACTCCTAAGTCATGCACTCCACTCATGCACTAGAGACCTTTCATTAAGTATCAGTGACCAAGCTAGGTGTTGGACTTTTAATTACGATTGGTTTCAAGCTAACCAGTCCACGTAGGAATTGAATTAGCTTAACACTTTCTGTACTCTTTCTAGGCACTTGGGGCTATGCTAAGTAGTTAATATGCATACTCTCTCTTAACCTTTTCAACAACCCTAGGAGGCAGGTATTACGTCCATCTCCCTTTCACACATAAAGAAACTGAGGCTCAGGAAGGACACATAGCCTGCTCAAGGTGACTCCACTGGGAAACAGCAGAGCCAATTTCTCTGTCTCCAGAGCCCATGCCCTAAACCAACCACCAGTTCCAGTTTCTTTCATGCATATTAGACCTGGCAATACCTGTTAGATTAAATGGTGCTATCTTTCTCTATGTACAAATCTTGTGAGAAATATGGGCATGGAATTCACAGTTCTAATGAGAAAAATTATAAAACGTTTCACTAACCAGGGACTAGCAGAATTCTGCTCCTGCATACTCCAGAGCTGACCCCTGCCTTGAACTGTGGTTCCCAATCCCCCCATTCCAGCCTTCCCATGTGGTACCCCAGGCCTAAGTTGGTCATGATTTTCCAAGAAAGGCATCTGCCTTTCTCTCTAGACCTTCCATAGCCAGGCTTTCCGGGGCGCATGGTGGACACTTGATAATGGCACTAAAGTAAATTGGATTGAATGGAGCCAAATTGAATTCAGAAGCAGCAGTGGCTGGGATTTAACTCCATTGTTGTCCTAATCATCTCGTGGTAGATAACACTGCCTCCTCCATAAGCCAGGCTAAGCACTTAGGTTTTTGAGGATAGTATATCTTAAGGGGTTTCTGTTCAAGCAGGGTAGCTTTTTCTGCATAGACCATTGGAAACAGATCGGAGTTGTGCGTGTTCTTTGATGTAGTTTTCTGATATGTCTCCAAAGTCAAACAATCTGAGTTTAAGAATCATCTTTGCTGCTCATACTGATGCATGACCTTGGGCAAGTTATTTAGCCTCTCTGGGTCTCTACTTCTTCATCATTCTCTGTCTCATGGGGAAACTGTGGGAATTAAAATGAGAAAATTAATACAAACTCTGTAAGTGTGCAAGGCACAGTAAGAGCACGCAGGTTTTGGCAGTAATTCTAACAATTGCTCTTCTCTCTCTCTGTTCCCCTTGTCCACGCTGAATTGGATAGTGAGGTGGACTGGGGGCAGCAACAATAAGGAAAGGGAAGAGGCAGAAATCAGAATATATGGTCTTTAAAAGGGGAAGGTCACCCCAGGATCTTGGAAAAAGGGGGCATATTCCCAGTTCTGTGCTCAGAAGAGTAGCTGAAGGATGTAGAACATTGAGAGGGGATGAGGCTGGAGAGGTAGCTATAGACCAAATTGTTCGTATTTTATTGAGCCACTGAAAGGTTTATGGCAGGAGAGTGACACGATCAACTTTGCACTTGTGAAAGGCCACTCTGCCGCTGGAAAAGAGGGGAGAGGGATGGATGCCGGCACAGACAGGACCCACGTGAGCTATGAGGAGGTCTGGGTTCACACAGACAATATCAGTGGCGTCTGAGAGCAGGGGGAGATTTCACAGACTCAAAGAACATAAAAACAGCATCATTGGGTTAGAAACCCAATGACCCCAAGGGGCAAAGGAGGAAGAACAAGATGGCTGGCAGCTCTTGGTGTGAGTGGCTAGTGGGTAGGATGGCAAGAGGCAGCAAAGGGCGTGATGCATCTTAAGTTTCAGGTGACCTTGGGATAACTGAGGTCAGTGGTTGTAAGGATCTGAAGTTCAGGGGATGGGTGTGAGTTATAAATTGATGCTTGGGAGCTATCAGCGTAAGATTGGGTGCAAGGATAGAGCTTATAACTGGGAGACAACTGGGAAGGAGGAGCATGAGAGGACAAGAGGACGTGCAGGCTAAACTGGTGTTGGGGCTTCCTGGGAGACCCAGCTCCACCGGAGGGCGGGCCTGGAGCTGGCTGCACTGAGATCTAGTGTGTCCAGGGAAAGCCCGAGCATTCTGTTGTCCACTGTGTGTCTGCGGTGGTCACAAGAGGCCTCCCAGCTCCCTGCCTAAAGTGTGCCCAGAATTCCCAGGTGCTAGACTGGCCCATAAGCCCCTGCCTTGCCCTGATTATTCCCTACCTGAAGCTGCCCTCCTCCTTCTGGCTATATTGGAGAGCCTTAATCTGCATGGGCCTTTTCCAATCCTCTCCCAGTTCCACATTCCACATCCCATAATAAGGAGGGAAGGGTTCTATGAGACAGCAAGCAAAAGAGCAAGACACCTTGAAAGTTGGACCTGTTCTCCCAGTTCAGAGGCATGTTTCCCAGGGATGATATAAGTCCTTGATGGTGGGACATCCCCTCCCTGAAATGCTAGAGAATTCCTATATGTGTTAAGGCCTTCCAACTTCTTGGCAACATGGATACTGCTCTGAACTAAACAAATAGAAATTCCCAGCTCCCACTTGCATACAATATAACTCATTAGATTTAGAGGTATGACCCAGAAATTTAAGTTTAAATACTCACTTTTAGCCATCTCAATGCAGTGGGTCAGAGACCACCTTTAAGAAATACTGATTTAGAGAAAAGACAGTTGTGAGGGGACCCAACATCTAACACCACCCACCATTTGCCATACCAGTGACATTTCATTTCATCCTCACCACTCTCCTGTGCGGTAAATGTACCATCACTTGTGGTCCGGGACTAGTCTGAAACTCAGAGATATTTAGCACCTCACCCAAGGACATATAGCTCGTTACTAACAGTCACAGAATTGGAAACTCAGGTCTTTCTAAGCTTAAAACATTTATGCACCAACACATCATCTACTAAGAGGAAAATGGCACCTGTTTTCAGGTAATTAAATGTCTATCCTATGGAGCAAGGTTTAGATAATGATCAGAATATGTAGTTAATTCAGCACAAAGATTTTTCTAATAGGATAGAATAACCTCCTGGGGAGATAACCGGAAATGTCCAGTAGGGGCTGGACAGACACTACGTGGAAGTATGAGATAGGGGATTTATGGAGTAGGCCAGAATACGTGACTGAAGCCCTCTGAAGTCTGTGATGGCTATAATACAGAGTACCAATTGGACTTATGTTATTACATTTGTGGCCATGAAAGGAAGAAGGGGAGGAAGGAAAGAAGGAAGAACGGAATAAAGGGGGGAAGGAAAGAGGGGAATGTTGGCTAGTGTTTCCAGATTCAGATCCTGAATCTTTTATTCTCTGTTGAGTCACTTCTTAAGTATAAGACAACTGAGAAAACATGCTGTGACCTCAAAGAGAGGGATGCTTCTAATTGCCTTGATGGCTGATGGAAGTATATGCCCAGTGTTGACTCTTCAGTGAACTTGGGCATTAGTGAAGAATCCTCCTTGAACCAAATTTCAAAAGAACAGGCAAGTTTTCATATGTGGCCTTCCCACTAAGCCTAAGGTTGAGTCTACAAAGGAATAATAGTCAAGAGAACGGTGGACACATTCCATTTCTTTTTAGTCTGAACTTTCTCAAGTGGAAAGAGTCATGATCCAGGTAGCTTTAGAGAGGGGACACACTTTCGAGGGGGGACACTTGCAAGTGTCCATCGATAGGTTGTTTTTTCCAGCTGTCTCATTAGACCATCTATCTCTACCTGAGTCAGTTTCAGTCCTCTAGGCTCAATTACTTCTGGTCACCCTACTCCCCATCTCCCCACCAACATTCTACCCTGCGGCTACCAGTGTTCACATTTAACTCCCAGCCCTCCACTCACCAACTTAACTCTTACATGAGTCATTGAACTTCTTTGAGCCTCATGCCTTGCTGGAGGGATTATAAATTGGCACAGCCTTTTTGAAAGATAATGTCATGGTAATGATTAAGATGTAGAATGTGGATACCATTTTTAGGAACTTATACCTAGGAAATAAAGAGATGTGTTTACAAAACAATATGTACAAAGATGTTCACAGTAGTGTTATTATAGTTGGAAAAAGGAAACCGTATATATTCAACATTCATGGTTTAATAAACTGGTGCATATGGCTGATACAATAGGTAGCAATTAATAGCATACTTGCAAAGAATATTCAAAGACATTGAAAAATGCTTAATATCTGGTATTAGGTAAAAAAGTCAATATGCACAACTGAATATATTGTGTAAACTGAATATATAATATTAATGCATTTTCTTCTTTACGTTCTTTTGCATTTTCTTTTTTTTGCAGTTTTTGGCCAGGGCTGGGTTTGAACCCGCCACCTCTGGCATATAGGGCCAGCGCCCTACTCAATGAGCCATAGGCACCGCCCTCTTTTGCATTTTCTAATGGTGGGATCACACCTATAGTGCCTAATACAAGGGTACATGTCGGATCTATTAGTATAGAGTATAAATGTCTTAACATAATAATTAAGTAAACAAGATGAGGTATATATTAACCATTGTGATGTAATCATTCCTAATTCTATATGAAATCAGCACATTGTACCCCATAAATGCATTAATGTATACATGATCTATGTGTTTATGATTTAATAAAAGAAAATAAAAGTTTCAAAATAAGCATATATTACTTTCTGGATACAAAAAAACTAGCAAAAGTTGAAAATGTGTTTTGATAGTTCTGACAACCAACAGGGTGAAAAACCAGCTTCCTAACAGAGGGTTTTCGCAATCTGACCCTGTCTTAACTTGGCACCTTTACCTCCCCCCCCATACCTTGCTGTGTCCACCCCAAGCTACTTGCCATTGTATAAACACATCACAACCATTCATACTGCCGTGCCTTTATCCTTCCTGCTTTCTGCAGCCCAAATGACCTTCCCCACACTTTCAAGAACCATTTCAGACATCTCTACCTCTTTCTTGACAGCTGTTTCCTGGCCTTTCCACTTGCAGAACGTTTTATGTATACTCAATAATTACTTATTTAGTGTCTGTCATTCTTACTTTACCTTCTTTCAAGATTTTATGGGAATCCCCAGAAGGGAACACTAACCCTGTCTTAGAGAATCAGGAAAGGATTCATAGAGGAGAGTTTCAGAAAAATGAACAGGAGTTAGTCTATTAGATAAAAGACAATAGAAATCCCACACAATTCTGGAATGTGTTCCTAGCTGGCCAGCTCTTCCATCTCTTTCTCTTGCAACCCTTCTCTCACTACATAATGTGTTGCATGTGGGTACATGTCTCTCCCCCGCCAGACAGCGAGGTCATTTAAGGCTGAAAATTCACCTTGTTTGCCTTGCAGTGTTCAGCCCAGTGCCTGGCACACACAGGGCATCATAAATTATATTTTTGTCCTAAAGTACAAAAGTACCAATACAGTAATTACCTCCCCCTTATCTTACCGTGGAGGGGAAAATCTCTTACTCTTACTGTTGCTTATTACTGATTTTAAGTTATGGTCCCAGAGTTGCTGAAAACACTTTATGGACTGCTGATTTGAACCAAATTGAAGATGTTGTTCCCCTGCTAAGCATTAAGAGGATGTTCTGCATTGGACTTTGAGTATAAGAACTCCACCAACATGAGCTTTGCTTCTCCTTTAAACAACATGCCACAGTTTCAGAATGATGCCTTTGAAATAAATCCTGTGTGAATAATGTTTCTCTTGGACTCATAAAATCTTTATGGAAATCTTTTCTCATCTCATAGACTATGAGAAGGAAGAAAGAGCCAGAACCACTGAGCCAGAAGTGGGGAATGCAGATTTTTTTTTTCATATGTGGGTCACACATTTAATGTAGTTTTTAAAATGCAAATCCATTACTGACTACACATTAGCTCAAAAATCCTAGCTCTGTCCAAAGTGCTGAATCTATGAGTTAAGATCTCTTAATCTCTGATTAAAGAGTAGGTGGTATGGAAATGTATTCATTCAGATAGAAAGTTTGAATGTATTAAAATATCCAGTAATAACTATACTAGAGATAAGAACACAAATGCAAAAAGAAATAAAACAACAGCTTAGTGTCCCCATCCCCCCAGAAAAAAAAAAAAGAGAGAGAGAAATAATAAGTTAGTAGAGCAGAACTCTCAAATCAGTTATGCAAAGGGGCATTGACTTGGGATCCATGCATTCATTAGGCACGTTTTTTTGAGTATCTAGTATATAATAGTCATTATATTATGACATTAAAGTAGATAAATCATAATTTTTTATCTCCCATGAGGTCAAGATCAGCACTTGCTCAACCACGGACCAGCTATTGACCTTGAACAGTTTACTGAGCCTTTCAAGCCTAAAGTTTCTCATTTAAATATTTGAGATAATAGGATCTTACCAGATTATTATGAGAATTAAATAAGGTAATGCTCGCAAAGAACTTTGTACAGAAGTCAGTATTATAAGCTCTCAATGAATGTTCCATATTACTATTAGGTGTGATGAACTTTGCTAAGACCATATTGAAGAGCTCTGATCTGCATGGGCCTTTATATTCATTTTCCCCTGTATTTCTATTAACCCTGAAGTGTCCCTGACCCAAAAGTATATTTCATTTATGCTACACCAGTCAGGTTGAATTGGTTTTAATATACCCTTTACACAGATCAGGAAAATGAGACTCAGAAGAATGGGGTTGGCTAACTTGCCCAAGTTCATACAGTTAGCAGTGTGGACAGAATTCAAAGCCAGTTCTTTCTTCCTCCAGAGAAAATGCTAAGCTGGGCTCGGTGGCTCACACCTGTAATCCTAACAATCTGGGAGGCCAAGGCATATGGACTGCTTGAACATAGGAGCTTGAGACCAGCCTGAGCAAGAGGGAGACCCTGTCTCTACCAAAAATAGAAAAATTAGCCTGGCATTGTGCTGTGGGGGGGCAGCGATGGTCCCAACTACTCAGAGGGTTGGGCAAGAGGATCATTTGAGCCCAAGAGTTTGAGTTGCTGTGAGCTATGATGCTAAAGCACTGTAAGCTTAGGGCAACAGAGTGAGACTCTGTTTCAAAAGAAAAAACAAAGCCAATGTTCATGATAATGATGATGCTGGTTAGAACAGGAGTTGGGGACAGATCAATTCTCCTTATCGACTATCCAAAGTAATAAGGCAAACTATCCCCATCTGGGTGGGCATTTTTCATAAGATTAAGTCTAAGGGAGCAAGATGATCAGATGCCTCAAGTGTTGTGTGACTTTTGGGTCAGGGCCACTTCAGGGCTAATAGAAATGGAGAGGATAAATCCCAACCTTTGAGAAAATGGGACTAAAGTCCAACTATCCAAAAAGGGCCAATGGAGGAGCAAGCCAATGTGCCAAAGACCAGAGCAGACCAGTCAGGTAAATGAGTCACACTCAGGTGGGGTTGTTGACAACCAAGGCCACAGGACTCCAGAGACAAAACTCCTTGGGTCATGGTACCTAAGATGCTATAGGCGAGGGCAGAAACTATTTCCAGAATCCCCTTGAGTAGAGGGAAAGGGGTTCATGATGATTTGCCTGCTGTACATTCATTGTCATGGAGACGAGGAAGGTTGATCCTGAAATATGTGACTAAGTAAAGGCTGGGCAAAATCTAGCATCATAGAGGCTACTGTGTCACACTCTCCATTTGGAACCCCCAGCTGAGAGAACTCTGTGATTGTGCTGGTTTGTGTCCTGTGGAGCAGTGACAGTGGGGGTTCTGAATTAGTGACAACACATTATTACTTCAGTGGTAAGAATGTGGTTTTCCTTTTAGTTCAAAAGAGCTTATGATTCAGTCCTATGAACTCACACAAATATATATTTGCTTTGCTTCCTATGGTAACTCAAACTACAAAACATTACAATACCCCTTCCCCTGCCCCAAGGCTATCCCATAAACAATGGGAGCTATTTGGATTCCCTTGATTGAAATTGGAAAGGTCACATCTCAGGAGTCTCTTTGGGGCTTGCTATTACTATTTGGGACAATCCTGGGCTGCCCTCAGGGCCTCCCTGAGGTGTCCTTCCAGTTCTGACCTTCCATGGGTATCTTTCAAGCACAGAGTCTGGCAAGCCATCAAGCAGGTAAACAGATCAATGGGGGTTGTTCATTGAATTATGCTCCCCAGGCTTCTGTCTGAGGCTCTCAGCCCCTGCTGTGCCACAGATCAGTGGGGGGAGCAGATGGCTGTGCTGTTTATGACAATGGCTCCTTTGAAGAGTCTTTGCTGAGTCCTTCTCCTTTAGGCTGGGGAGGAGAGGGGCAGCTGAGATTCACACTGTGGCAGCTCAGGGGAGGCCCATGTTGGTTTCTGAACAAAGTCAGCAGGGGTCCCTGGAATGGACCACATGCTGGCCCAGCACTTGCCTGTGATATCTGTCCCCATTAGAGGGGAAGAGTGGTTGCTCACATCTCATGTACATGGAGCCCCTGGGGCTCTTGGCCTCATCTTCTACTGAAGCTAAAAGGAAAGCATGTTGTGTCCAAGAAAACAAAGCAGAAGTTTGCATTTATTCCCAGCGCCTTATCTTCATGCAGTAATGTTCTCAGGGGCTGGCTCCTGGAATCAGAGAACATCAAACATATGGGACAAAAAATGCTGGGTGGGGGTGGGGGGGGACTCATAGTATATGGGTCACAAATTGTCATTCTGGCCCCTGAGTCTGTCTGACCTTCTGACTCTAGGGACCCAGATGACTGACTCCCAATTTCTCCATCTCTTAATTAGATTTTCAAGAGGGAGAATCTGATCAGCACCACTCATTAGTCAAGCATCCAGTCCTTGTCCCATCAGCTGCGGTAAAGGGGACGGGGGGGGGGTCAGCAGGTGCCAACACAGCTGCAGGTGCCCAGCCCTTCAGCAGGGAGTGGGGAGCCCGGGGGAAGGGAGCAGGGGCAGTCCTGAGAAGAGGGCAGGGGCTTGGCAAGCAAGCTGGGCGTCTGGTCTGCATTCGCTTTAACTTTTTCTCTTCTCTTTGCCATCCTCAGGAGGATGGAGAAAAATATTCTTTTTATCCAACCCTTGAACTAAGCAAAATCAAACAGGTAAAGGGCCCAGCCCTCAGTGGAGAGAACCGAAGAGCAATTTCAGGGTGTCTTTACCCCCACAGTATTGTCTAGCTGGTTCCCACAGTCTGCACAAGGGAACTTTGTAAATACCAGGGATTTCTGTGATTATTATGAATCCTCTAAGCAGCTAAATTTCCCGAATTCTCAGAGTTGTAATGCCTTGGGATTTAGAGATATAATTAAGAACAGATGAGCCTCACAAAGGTTGACAGTGAGGATCTGAGGTTGCATCAAACAGCAGAGAGAGTTCTGATGTGAGTTCCAGGCCCTCACTTCCCCCGCGTGGTAGTAGGATGAGGACAGGAGGGACTGGGGGCACGCCAGACCTCAGTTACTCAACCACTGGGCCCAGGAGTCCTGGCCTCTCATTCTCCCAGAACGTGAGACACGATCTATAGTTAGAAAGAGGCAATGCTGAGCTGGCCTTGGGCACCATAGCCACCCAGAACAGCTCTCTGCTTTTATAAGATCGAGGGAGACAGGCCAAGTCTGGCCCATTTCCTCTCTGGGAGCCACTTGAACTATAACCAGTTTTGCCAAAAGAGGGTCATTCTCCTCCCCTCTCTAGTTTCTTTTCACTCCCCAGTGTTTTTCTCCAACTTCAGTCCTTACCAAAAGGTGCAGAATACCAATGAGGCAATACCATGTTTTATTTGATCTATCGCATGTAGCAACTTTAATCTATATTATCTGTCATGCCCAGACTGTTTTGACCTTCTTAAAGGAAATGAATGCTCTCTGAACCAGAGCCAGACAAGCCGCTTAGACCCATTTGCAAGTAAAAGTCTGGGGCCTGGGGAGTTCCTGGTATTGAATCACCATAAGGATGTGAGTCTTGAAGCTCATGATTTGGAACAGCAAGCTACAGGAAGGAGCAGTGACCCCACAGCTACCACAGGAGCTGGTAGAGTGAGGATGCTAGAGCCAGATGCCTGAGTTCTGCTATTTGACAGCTGTGTGACCTCAGACAGGTTACTTACCCTCTCTGTGCCTCCTTCTTCTTCCTCTGCAAGCCAGAGTTGTCATAGAATCTGCCTCATGGTGATTAGTACAAATGAGGTTCTTAGGACAGTGCCTGGTAGGGTGACATCTATTTCCCACGGGCTACATTTGATTCTCATAGTAACCCGGGGTGATAGCTTTCTGTGTTCCCACTATGTAGAGGAAGAAGTTGAATCTGTGATGCTCATTAAATTGCCCAGGGCCACATAGCAGGTACCGATCCCTAAAATGGAAACGCTGTGTGGTTTCTTTTGCACCACCATGACTGGTCCCTGCATCATCTGCCTGGCTTCCCATAGTCATGGCCTCTCCCCTCCAGACCCCTCTGCAGAGTCTTGTGGGGGTTGGAGCCTCCTCCAAGCAGCAAGAAATTCAGGCATGTTATATAATCCCTCTGAGCCTCAATTTCTTTATTTCTATAACCTGGCACAATGATAGAGCCTTCTGGGAAGGAGAACAGCAGCCCCCAATGGCTGGAAACTGGTCTGGCACTGTCAAGTTGGGTCTCGTGCTGCCGGGAGCTGGCCTGGCACCCACACCTGGCCTTGAGGTTCTCCTGTTGACCATAAATAATTTCACCGAATGTCAACACCAGACAGGGCCACTCTAGGACTGTGATGGATTAAGACAAAAATAAGACTATTTCAAAATCATGTCTGACCTCAGACAAAAACAAGAACATCATTCACAATACAAATATGATCTAATGGCCCTCTCCCTCCACCTCTTGGCTAATGTGAGTGATGCTGGCTTCTTTGCCAATTATAACTGTCTTGCTTTATTCCTCCTGCTTCCTAGATAAAATTTGCCAAGTACCCAATCATAGAGTTATACTTACTTTCAGACAGTATCCAATCCAGAGAAAAGCCCTGCTTCTCTGAATCCTCCCCCAAATCACTTGAGACAAGCCTGAACCTTACAATAAATTTCTTCCAGCACCTTCCTGCCGAGAGACTCCACTGTTCCCTGGGGTGTGCATTCTCCCTCACTGCCACCAACCAGTCAATACACCCAACTTTGGTCACCTGCAGGTGGATTCCTGGTGATCTTTAGCTGGAGGATGCCTCTAGAACAGCGGCTCTCAACCTGTGGGGCCCGACCCCTTTGTAACAATGAAAATACATCGCGGCATTAGGAAGGTTGAGAACCACTGCTCTAGAATTATACCTGGGGGTGCCTACAAAGCCTTAGAAATAGGGTCCAATTACATAGGAAGTATCCCCTATGTGCTAGTTATTAACATTCTATTTATTACCAAAATGCCTTCCCCTTTGGACAGAGTTGTGAAGCCCCCATTGGCTCTCACTTGCTGGCCCCCTCCCTGTCTGCAGTCCGTGCATACACCCTCCTCTGTTTGTCCCGGGTGCTGCAACATCCACCTTCTGCATTTTGTCCATCTTAACTGCATACTGTAGCCCTCAAGCCTGTGAAAACCTTTTTTGCCCTTGACATTGTGGACTGCTGTCTGTCCTGTCTTTAGGAGGGGTCCCCCATAGAGGATATTCTCTTAGGATATTTAGGCCGGGTTAGCTGTGGAGTGGTGAGCAGGTGTCAGCGGCCCCTTTCCGCTCCCTGGCAGAGTAGACAGTGCCCATGGAAGTTCCCTCACCCACTTGCCAGGGCTGTGCAGGTTGGAGGAGCCCAGCCAGATCTCTCAGCACAAATGTACTCGCAGCTGCTTCGGCAAGGGGTAGCCCAAGGGACCTCAGAGTTCTTCCATGCCCACTGCTGCTAATTGCAGATAATGCATTAAAAATACAGAGCCGCATCTGTGTTTGAACATGGGTATCGAGGAATTTACGTGGTTTATAATGACAGGGTGTAAGGAGAGGAAAATGCTTACTCTGTCTGCAAGCCAGAGGCGCAGCTGTGAGCAGAGAGCCGGAGGTGTGGTTTCTGGTGCCTGTCAAGCTCTCTGGGTCCCAGCCAAGTCTTTCCTTAGAAGCATAAAGGGATTGAGCCAGGTATTTCTCCAGAAATACCACATTACATCACCCTCCAAGCACAGAGTATGTGTCCAGGTGCCCAGGAGTCCTTCTGGTCCAACTCTGGAGTTTGCAAAGAGTTCCTGAGAAAAGAGAGAACTGACCACTGCCAGGTGCAGGAGAGAAGGAACAAGGGGCCTCTCATGGTTCAGCTGTTTAGCTTCCATTAAGCGTAGATGTGAGCTCTTAACCTGGTGTTTAAGTTTGTAAAATGGGGTGTTTAGAGTGCCTACCTCATTGGATAGTTTATTAAGTAAAATAATGACGTTAAACTGCTTCAAACAGCACCAGACATGGCACAGACCTTCAATAAAAGTTTACTATTCTTTTTTACTCCATGTGGAACATTACAGTAGATTTTAGGGCAGTAGGATGAATAAGACAAGATCCAAGTTAGAAAGAAAAATAATAGCTGTAATGTGCTGTGCATTGGGGCAACATTGTATGGACTACCTACCTATGTTGTTATGGGAACACAGAGAGGGTGAAAAGGTCAAAGAGAGCTTCCTGGAGGAAGGAAGATCTGACCTAAGTCCTGTAGGACAGGTGCAAGTTTACCAGAACTACAAGGTAGGAAGGATGACCCCAGGCAGCAGCAGCATGTGCAAAGGCCCTGGGAAGTAGGAGGAGAGTGTAGTATAAGGGGGGAATAAAGTATAGCAGGACCTTGGGGTGGGTGTATTAGGCATCTATTGCTGTATCTCATGGTCCCCCAAAATTTAGTGGCTTGAGACAGCATTCATTAGCTCATATTTTCTGTGTGCTTGGAATCTGGGTGTAGCTTACCTGGGTTCATTGGCTAAGGCTGCAATTAAGGTGTGCACCTGGACTGCCTGTATCTCAAAGCTAAATTGTGACAAAGGATTGGCTTCCACACTTACTTACATGTTTGTTTGCAGGATTCAATTCCTCAGTGCTAGTGAATGGAGATGACTCTTAGTTCCTTTCCGTAGGGCGGCTTTGAACATGGCTGCTTGCATCATCAGAGCCAGCCAGAGAGAGAGGCTAAGACAGAAGTGACCATCTTTTAGAACCTGGTATCAGAAGTGACAGGTTATAAACTATCTGCATTCTTTCTGAATCAACTCACTAGGTCCAGCCTGTACACAAGGGGAGGAGATTGCATAGGGGCATACACACCAGAGTGACTTGTGTCCTTTCCATATGCAAATACGATGGCTTCTTCTCGAGGTTTCCAAATGTCTTTCCCTAGGGTAGAATCACATCATCAAAACCAGATTCAGGTGTGGATGAGGCTCTTGGTTGTGGTTTCTTGCAGTTTTTTTGGCCAGGGCTGGGTTTGAACCTCCCACCTCTGGTATATGAGGTTGGCACCCTACTCCTTTGAGATGCAGGCGCCACCCAGTTGTGATTTCTTAAGTACAGATTCTAGAATATTGTCCCTCTGGATCTGGAGAGCTACAAAACTAAAGAGATAAATTATCTGCTCCACATGCCCAACATAAAATTATGGCATAGACACAGTATACTGGCTACAGACATTCCTACTCAAAAGTGGAATAGGAGAAATGTAGGACACAAAGGAGTTACTGGTCCATAACAATTTTGAAATCCAGCCAGGAAAATGCTAGAAATTTCTTGATTAGGTTTCAAAGCCTGGGAATAATTCCCTAGGGCACTTAGTTCTACCTTCTATGCTCTTGGGTCCTCCCTGTGACTTCTCTTTCCTTTTCCGTGAGAGGAAGCATGTGTTTGAAGCTGACTTGCCTTCTCTGCCTGTTTCCTGCTGAGAATTTGGGGGGTCCAATGGTGACTTTTTACTTTGTACTATCTCTGTCCTTTCCGTCCCAACCGTCAGCGTTTCTTTGATAACAGTGTTCTCAAAAACTGTGTGGATCTTCTCTAAATCACACTGAGATTCTCTCCATTACACAAAAGCTGCACCCATAATTTCTCTGAACTAAACCCTTCTCCAACTGGGCCTCTTCCTAGAACCTGCTGACATGGCCAACACACAGCCCAGACTTCCCAGAGTCCCCATTGTTTGGTCTGCAGGATCTGTGAGGCCTCCCCTAATCTCTTTAAAGGGCCTTTGTGTAGTTGAATGACACCACGATCCTTTGATCTTTCTGAGGTCTTAACCTAAGGCTGCACAGTTGGCCACACCTTCCTCTTTCTCTTCAGACCACGTTTTCTTGACAGTGCTCAAAAGCCATTTCTTAATTTTAACATCTTTTCCTGTCTTGGGAAGCCGAGAATTTTCAAAACTATCAATTCCTGGCCCCTTTTGTTTAACGGTTTTTCCTGTCTTCTTACATAAGCAGCAGGAAGAAATTATTTTCAACACTTGGCTTGGACATCTCCATAGCTAGATCACTAGGTTTATCAGGCTGATATTCTGCTCTCTGTCTAACTGCAGGCAACAATGTCACTAAGCTTTCTACTACCATCTAACAAGGGTCCCTTTCCTCCATGCCATGGCTGGCCTGTGTCCCTCAAATTTTATGTATTGGAAACTTAATCCCCCATGTAGCAGTATTGAGAGGTGGAGCTTTTAAGAGGAGATTGGATCATGAAAACTCTGCCCTTTTTGCATGGATTAATCCATTACTGTATGAATGGGTTATGATGGGAGCAGATCTGTACCCCTTCAAGACTGCAGAGAATCCCCATTAGTAAGAAGGCCCTCAGATGCAGGCCCTCGACCTTGGACTTCTCTGCTTCCCTAAATGCAGAATAAATTCATTCTCTTTTAAGTTATCCAATCCAGTATTCTGTTATAAGCAACAGAAAACAGACTACTAATACACTCCAATTACCAATAACATATTCCTCATTTCCTTTTGAAACCACCCCCCCTCCCCAATCAGCAGCATCCTCAAAGTCCGGATTCCCACCAACAATATCTTTAAGGCAATTGAGAATTTCTCTAACCAAGCACCTCAAAATACTCTCAGCCTCTGCCCGCCACCTAGCCAGGTCTGTCACAGGCTGCAGCAAAGGTGTCACTGGGGAATGATCTATGTTCAAGCTCATGCAGTTGTCGGCAGGATTCAGTTCCTTGCAGGCTGTTTGATTGTGGGCCTCGGTTCTTCACTGGGTGTTGGCCAGAAGCCACCCTAGTTCCTGTCCACATGGGCTTCTCCACAGGGCAGCTTTCAACTGTCAGTTTGCTTCAAGCAATCTAGAGAGAAGAGCCAGAGAGAGAGAGAGAAATCACAGTCTTTTATGGGCTAATGAGAGAAGTGACGTCCCAACACTCTGGCTCTGTTCCGTTCCATTCATTAGAAGTGAGTCCCCAGGTCCAGCCCACATTCAAGGGGAGGGGATTACCCAGGAGCAGGAATCTCTGGGAGCCATTTCAGCTGCCATCACAGTGAGTGCCAGCTTCAGTACAACTGGCAAGGCCACAATGGTCCAGTGATGCCCTGCAGACTCCCATAGGTGATGGGCAACTGCTGAAACATTTCACTATTGAAGGGGAAGAATATTAGAAGCATCACCCATCCAGACAGAGCAGAGAAAGGACTGGAAATGGAGATGGGCAGGGAGAGCCATTGCAAGGCAATGCTCCATGGGACAGCCTCCTAATGGAATGTCTGTGTCCCTGGCTATCCAACCTAGAGGTCATGGCCAGCCTGGAGCATCACAAGACTCCCTGTGGGCCAGGCTGCTTCTCCTGCTGGAAACTACCTTTCTCTGTGTTATTCTCAGCTTCATGCCCCTTCCTTTAGAGAGCAGAGCAGGGACCCACATTCCTAGGGCACTCCCTGTGCACCGGACTTCATTCACAGTGATGTCCCAGGCATTTCATTTATTCCCCAGCACAACAGTAGGATAGGTATTGCTTGTGGAAGTGTGACAAGAGGTTACATGGTAATTCCAAGGCCTTTGTGACCTCATCCTGATGACCTCACACCATCGTGGTCCTGACCTCCAGTCTTAGAGGCCCAGGAATGGACCTTTTACCTCCAAATTGATGATTTAGTGGAAGCTGAAGCCAACCTTAAGGTCCCAGTGCTGCTGTGTGGCCCAAATGCTAGCTGATTGTCGTGTAACTAGAATCAACTTCTCTCTTGAGATCTGAGGGAAACCAAATAAATGTATGTATGTATGCCCCTCTCAAGTGCAGAATCAATTGGCAGATGCAGGAGAAAGACAGATGAGGATCAGTATGTCCCCTGATTAGAGGGCTACCTTCATGTACTCTATAGCTAGGGACAGAGAGAGAGGAAAAAGGGGGAGAGGGAAGGATGCGTCACACTTCTGCAGAGTGAAGGGGACAAATTCTGTGGTCCTCAGACACTTTTAGACATGCAGGTTATACATCCAACTCCCAGAAAAACTGAGTCAAACTTGGGGGTGGAGGGGCAGCACCTTGTTTTAGTAAGCCCTGCAGGTAGATCTAGCGCAGGCCTGAAACTGAGAACCACTGGCCTAGCAGAAGTTACTCCTTATGGAAATACAAGACCCAGGAAGAAGAACTCCCCTGGAAGATTCTGCCACTGTGCTGATCCATTTCCTCTATTCCCGGGAAAGCAAATCACCGAGAGAGAAGTTTCACATTATCCACAATTGGGTTTTAGCTTACAGCTGTTCCAGGAGACACTAGTGGAGGCTACTCCTGACCTCTACTCCAACAAGGAAAAGGGCTATGGGTTTGGTGTTTTCTAGCCTTGCCTCTTGCAGACCTTGAAGGGGTTGCACTTGATAGTTTCTGAAGCCTCTAGAATGACCAATAAGGAGAAATCAAAGCTGGAAGCATGTGACTCCTCCCTGCTGAAAACTTTCTCTAACTGTCCATTATACTTAGATTTCAAAATAAATCTCTTGCCAGGGCCTGCACCTTTCCCACCTACACTTCACCCAGTCCCTCACACTTCCAGTTACTCTGACCCACTTCTGTCCCTCTGAGATGCCAGCCTCACTCCTGCCTCAGGACCTTTGCACCTGCTGCTAGACATTGGCATCCCTGGCTCTTTCCTGTCCTTTAAATATAAACCCAAATGTTCCCTCTGACCACCCACTTCAAGTGCCCTGCCCACCCCACTGGTCATTGTTTATCTCGTTACCGTTACCCTGGTTTACTTTCTTCCCAGCATTTGACCATATAGAAATATGATCTGGTGTTGGTTTTTTTTTTTACTGTCTGTCTCCCCCTCACTGGAATGTGAGAGGGAGATGAGAGATGAAGGACCTTGTATTCCTAGCACCAGAACAGTTACTGTTATATTGTGTGTATGAGATTTACATAAATATTTGTTGAATGAACGAATAAATTCATTAATAACTACATGAACACACAAAGGCCTCTAAGAGAGAAGGATCAGAGTAGAGTGACTCAGCCATCAAGAGGTGGAGGTCTGCCTCCTTCTTCCCAAGGACAGGGGCAGCCGAGGCCAACTGAGTGGGGCTGGAATGCTGCGCTCCATCAGGGCCAACCCCCACCACCACTTCTCCCCCTCCTTGCTTCCCTCCGTCTACCTCCACTGTCCTTACATTACAGTCATTAGAAGCCAAAGATTCACACCCTCCTGTTGTCTTTTTCATAAATGACTGTTAATGGAGTTAGTTTTCAGCAGGGGCACTGCAAACTGTTGTCAAAACTCTAACTTGGCCGCCCACATCCACATAATTAATCACACAGGAGACCAGAAAGAGGTGGCATGAGGGCTGGGGCTTGGCTGTGCGGGGGCCGTCTTCCCAGAGTGGAGTGTGGTACATCACACCACCGCTGCCCACCAGGAGCCCACAGTCTGGAAACAAGACAACCCAACTGGAGCCACTATGAAGTAGTCAGGTCAGGATCTAATTAGCACTGGAGGGAGGAGGGCACTCCTCTGCCTTCAGGAGGTTGGTAACAAAGGAAAGGAAATTAGATGGGGAGGGTACAGGCTGGAGGTAGAAACAAGATTAAAAACAGTCTCTTCTAGAATTATAAGAAGCTAGCATTTATTGGGTAATATATTAGTTCTCTATTGCTATATAACAAGTTGACACAGACTTATAGCTTAAAACATCAAATGTTTATTCAGTTTAAACATTCATTTTTTTTTTTTATTGTTTGGGATTCATTGAAGGTACAAAGAATTAGGTTACACGGATTGTGGTTGTTAGGTGAAGTCCCTCTTGAAATTGTGTACAGCCCCTAAAAGGTGTGCCATACATCATGACCCCCTCAAGCCCCCTCCCCCCAATCCCTCCTTCCCCTACCCCACCCCTTGTATTAGATCATGTACTGTCTTCATATTAGAATTGAGTACATTGGATTCTTGTTTCTCCATTCTTGTGATAAACATTTATACTTCTAAACATACCTTTGTTCAGTTTTCATGGATCAAGAGTCCAATAAATAGCTTGGCTGGGTTCATTTCTTGAGGTCTTACAGGGCTGCAATTAGGGCGTCAGCCAGGGTTCAAGATCTCATCTGGTGGCTCAAGTGGGGAAGAATCTACTTCTCCACTTGAACGGCTGTTGCAGCCTTCAGTTCCTTGTGGCTGTAAGACTGACAGCTTCTGTTTTTTGCTGGCCGTTGGTCTGAGGCTGCCCTTGGCTGCTGAAGATTTCCTGCAGTTCCTTACCACATGGACTTCTCAAACTTGCCTGCAGACTAGCAAGCAACAAGGAGAATCTTCAGAGTAAATTAGCTAGCAAGATGGAGTATTATTTATTATTACATAATCATGGAAGTGGCATCCATTCTATTGGTTAGGAGGAAATTATAGTTCTTCCCAAATTTAACAGCAAGGAATTTACAGGGGTGTAAGCACCAGGAAGGGTGTGGGATTATGGAGGAGCCACCCTGGAGGATATCTTCCACAGTTCCTATTAGGTGTTCAGGATGGTGCCAAATACTTTTGTATGTGTCACTTCAAGTAATCACTAAAGCAACCTGTAAAGACAGGCATCATTCCTATTGCACAGATGAGAAACCTTAGGCTCTGGGGAATGAGAACTTGCCCTCTGTCCTGCTGATGCTAAGATGGAAACCACCACATCATGGCATTGAGGTAGCTTGTGCACGCTTCGACTGAAGGGTCTGCCTCCGTACAGTCAGGAGCAAGGGTCTGAGGGAAGCAGAGAAGAGAACCTGGAGGAAAAGGGATCTAGCCAGCTCCCCATGAGGCAGGAGACCAGAAGGAAAGGACGGCTACGGATCACATTTTAAGAATGAAAGAAACAGAGCACTTGTGTCTGATGATCTCTGTTTTCTCAATGAAGCAGAAAATGAGGGCGTCTCCTGAGAGGAGGGTGGAGGTTGGGCTGGTGGGGGAGCAGAGCCAAGCTGGAATCGCAGCTGTGAGGCTGGGGAATGGGAATTCTGCCAGTGTGCATGTAAGGTTGTCAAGCGGAATGAGGCTGCTTCCTTCATGAAGACTGCAGGGATAGGCTTATTGGGGGGTGTCCCCACTCCCACTCCCGACACTTTGTGTATTTGCTTTAATCGCTTTGCCTTGCAGTGCTGTGATTTATACCCATGTCCGTCTCTCTCAGCAGAGGAAAAGTTCTCACGGGGCTCTAACAGTCATCCATGCTGCACCTCCCTGTCCTCAGCGCAGTAGTTGGTACATGGGGATCCTCCATTAATGGCGTGTCTGATTCCAGACCCTGAAATTGACATCACTCTACTATGTTACTGCTCATCCCCAAAGGTGGTTCTAAAAGACTGGTCAGAGATATGGAGTTTTGAAAGCTTTGTTTTGAAAGTAAAAGTTCAAATAGTGCCTAGAGTAGAAACTGTAAGTCCTCCCTCATGGAACAGGGCTTCAAGGTGGAGTTAGGGAGGTCTGTTTCATGCATAAACTGCAAAAAAGCAGCTTTGCATTTTGGCTCAGTCTTTTTGATGGCAAGCAATTTAGAGAACCATTTCAAAATATTCCATGTCAACCTTTATTGATTGGTCTAAAACACTGTCCACAGTATATTGTTGCCTAAAAACTCCAGCCACTGCATAGACACTTACAGCATAATCCCATTTGTGTCAAATTATTAAGTAGCTGAAAAGCCAACTCCAACCATCTTAGGCAAAAAATGAAAAGCGAGGGCTCATCTTCAATGAAAAGTGAAGGGGAATGCACTGATGGCAAGGGGACGCTGCCATTTGGCCTTATTCTCAGACTCTGTGAGATGCCAGGTGGCTGTCAACAGCCTCCCTGGGCTGCATTCTCCCCCAGGATTCCTGACAAAAGTTCTGAGGTCCACCCTGATTGGGCCAACTTAGGTCACATGGCTGTTGCTGACTCAGTTACTAGGGCCCGGGGAGTCTGTCCTCTGATCAAAGCCTTGGCCACTCTCAACAGGGACTGAGGGTAGTGTGACCAAGAGCAAGAAGAATGGATGCCAAGTCGCCATGAATTTAATTATGTCTACTGAAAAATGACTGGGTGGATGCTCCAAGCCTGGGACCTGCAGGCAGAAGCCCCCTCTGTTGGTTTGTGTTGTGTACATGTATGTGCAAATGCCGTGTGTGTGTGTGTGTGCGTGTGTGCATGTAAAATCAGCCCCACCCTCATCCTGACCAGAGAACATGGCTGGCTCATTAAGGGTATCTAAGCCTTGCTACAGACCCTGGGTCCTCTCTGACCCACCAAACTCCAGCTTTCTAGCCACTGCTGCTTGATCCCATCCCTGGGATGAGCCCCTTGACTAGGAGCCTTATCATGCAAGGCCTGGAAGGGGAGCCTAAACTGAACTCCAGGCCTTCTGGCCCTGGCTGTCTGCCCAGTCCTGCCACCCTCCTCATCAGAACTGGGCCTCATGTTCCTGCGCCTGACCCTGAGTAGGGTCCTCCAACCTGGATCACCGCCTGGGGCCAGGATGCTCCTACCTCCATAGCTGCTAGCTTCTGAACCCCTGGAAACTCCTGCCACCTGCCCAAGCCATGCCCTTTGGATGGTGTCACCACTTTTCTCAAAGCCACCCTTCCCTTTCCCCCCACCAGGATCAATTTTCCATCCCAATCTCTCCTCCACCAAACCACTCACTCCCCCCTAAAGCAGCAACCACAACTGCTCTTCTACCCCACACATGAGACCAGGGACAGGCAAGACGGTTGAATGGCATTTTATTTTTTTGAACTGCATCCATCAAGCTCTCCCCGAGTCACCTTTCCCTCTGCGTTGTTTCCTAGCCAACACCTGGCACTTCTTCCTGGCATTACATTGTCTGCGATAGATTTGGAGCTCCTCTTGGTACTTGGCTCTCAGAAGAGCTGCTCTCTCTTCATACGGTTGCTTTTCCACATTGGTTGATAGGGACCACATCTTTCCTGTGGCCTTTGCCACCTGCACCACGGACCAGCTTGGATTCTCCCTCTTCAGCTGGGCATAGTGGTCTTGGCAGAACAGTAGGAAGGATGACGGGGGTCGTCTGGGTGCTTGGGGGTCCCGCTTTCTTCTTTTCTTCCTCTTACCAACGTAATGCATCATTTCTTCCTGGTATCGGGCTTTGTCAAGTTTGGCCAGAGCTTCATATTTGGCCTTTTCATGCTTTGAGATGGATCTCCATTTTTCCGAGCACTTTCTAGAGAACTCTTTAAAGCCAACGTAGGTATTTGGCTGCTGCTCCTTGCATTTGTTTCTGTAATTCAGCAAAAAGTGGATGTAAGAAGAGACATTCACCTTAGGCCTTAGCTGGACTCCTTTTCCCATGTTCATAAGATCATCTTTTGTCTGGAATCAGTAACTTGGACAGCAGAGACTTTTGTCCCCACACTTCAGGAGCAACCTAGGTGCTCTCCTTGCGATGAAGTTTTCTCTCTGGCTGAGCTGCAGTCAGAGGTGAGCCTTTTCAGTACTGGTGGCATTGTCAGGTCAGAGAAAGAAAATTGTGACATCATTTAAAAGCTGGCCAATCCCAGCCCACACCTGCATTCATTTGCATGTAGGTACTCTGATTGGTTGATGACTTGAAGGGCAATTTTTGCCTCTCTCAAAAGATGGGGATCCATTCAAAGAAGGCTATGAAACCACTATTACCCACAGAAATATTTTTTCTTGGCTTCCTGGAGGCTGTGGGTTTTGCTCAGCTTTGGGGGCTTTAAATCCCTCAGGTGTAGTAGCAAGCTGCGGGGTCTGCCTTCCTCACTATAAGTTTGTCAGGATGTCTCATCATCCCTTCCAAAGGCAGCCTGGAAATAATGAACATGAGGAGGTGGATGGCTCCAGAGCTGTCACAATAAAATGTGAAGCTTTCTGTTTGCCTTGAACAGTGGCAGCTCATGCTGTACAGAGGGTTTAGTACTAACTCTAAAAGTAATCAGGTGTGACAGCTGTGACTCGGTTCCCGTCAGGACAAACTTGACTAATTTAAAACCTGAGCACTTGGACTATGAGTCTGAACTCTTCAGTGTCTCTGAAGAAATTTGAAAGGAAAGAGGGAGGAACACCTTGAGATGTTATTAATTACACTTGAGTCCATGAAAATGGGATGGAGTTCTTAGCACAGTAGGTGGCCTTTCCACTCCCATGGGATAGGTCCCTATTTCTTAGGGCTAGACCACAAAGCTACGATCAAACTAGTTGGTTTCTGCATTTTTGTAAAAGTTAATTCAAAAAATCTACTAGTCTCTCAATTGGAAGGAAAAGAACAGACCAAGCATTGTTGTTGAGCCTTCAGGCACTGTGTGATAACTTGCTCACAGGGCACCGAATTTAATACTAACTCAGTGGTTGGTGATAGTGCCAGATTCATTAACATAAAAAGTAGCATGTTCAAGGTTAAACAGCTCCTAACAGGTGAGACTGCGTGGGTTTTGACCACCAATTACCTGACTCAAGCTTGTGCTTCATCCTGCCTGCATAGAACTGTTCCCAGGGGTGAGGGTGAGGCAGTGGTAAAGGTCTAGAGGTCTCAGACATTGAGCCTGGCAAGGAACTTGCTTAAGACTAGACTACATTTTGAATTTTTACAAGTCCACTCCCAAGGCTCCAGGACTGACTTCAATATTCATCTTCTGAAAAAGAGTTAACTAGACACCCCAATCCTCAGTGCTGGCCCTAGCCCCGCTGCAAGGTGGCTGGGCTACCTAAGCCATCCCTGTGAGCCTATGATCTCTCATAAATTGTTTCAAATTGGCCAGGTAATCCCCAATAGGTGATAAGCTGTAGTTTTGAAGCTGGATTTGGGGGCCTGTAAAATATCAGATGCTAGTTAAGGAGGTCGGACCTTGTGTGTAGGGGGGATCTAGTCAATGGAAACAGATTGCTCTGGGGACATTTCTCAGCCTAGGTAGCTTTTTTCACTCTGGTTCTTTCTCTCAAGGGGCTAGATGTTGGCTTAGCTGTGTGTTGGACTTGAGAGTGAGCTGAGGGGCAGAGATGAATAGGACATAGATCCTTCCTGAGAGAGGAAGATGGGGCGTGAAGAACTTTAAAGTCTAAACATATTGATCAGGCTTAACCTTCAACCACTCTCAGGAAGATGAACCCATCATAACCCTCTGGAGGCAGCAGATACTGAAACAGAATGCAGTAGAAGGTAAAAGCTATGGCAACCTCTTGGTGTTTGAGCCAAACTTCCAATCTAGGGGGAGGAAGTGGGGGAGGGAGACCCTTGTGTAGGGGGCTTAAGGAAGGTGAATAAACATGGCTTTCTACATCAATGATCTGTGTGCTGGGTATCTAAGGTTTGCCAGATCCTCTTCCAACCTTCTCTAACTGTCTCTTTTCAACCTTCTCTGGCCTGGGAAGCAGACATATATGGTCCACATCAGTGGGTCCCCTGCCCTCTGGCTTTGATGTTAGTTTAGCTACTGGGGACCCCCAACAGATTAGAGATAGAGGAAGGTGAGATCAAGGCGTCCATTCTCCTGGCTCCCTCCTCACCTGTTGCTGGTGAAAATGTAAGATCAAGGCGTCCATTCTCCTGGCTCCCGCCTCACCTGTAGCTGGCTCTCCACTTTGGACTAAGGTCTCTGCTTCTCTTAAGGTGTTTTCCCTAAATGACTCTCCTTCCAGGCTCAGGAATTGCAACCTCCCCCGGTCCCTCCTGCCTAGGATGGTAACAGCTTCACTTTTACTAGCCTGTGAGCTCTGTATTGCTTTCCTATGTTCTGTGACTTTCCTGTGCTCTGTCCTCACCTTGTAGACAGTCTCTTCTTAAATGATCCTAGAATTAGTCTGATTTGAATGGCCATCTCTTTACTGCTGAGACTGCAACCAAAGTACCATGTTTCTAGCCTTCTACCACATAGGTATCAGTTCAAAGTAGAGAGTAATGAGCTTCTGGAGACTCAAGTGCCCAGCAGAGTTTTCTGCAGAGGCATGCATGCCTATGAGGGCAGTGGCATGACAGGGCCACACGCCTAGGAAGAGGTGTCTAGTATTCCCTGTATTGTGCAATGACCTCTAGACAGGACCATTGGTAAATATGTTAAGCTTTGGGAGCTGCAGAGTTTCTGTTGCAAGTACCCAACTCTGCCATTGGAGCTTCCAAACTATTCATAGACAACACATAAATGCATGAGTGTGGCTGTGTTCCGATAAAACTTTATTTACAAAAATAGGTGGAGGAAAAAGTCTAAAAATCAAATCAGGATGATTTCAAGAAGGTGCATAGTGGCTAACCCAGACCACAAAGACTGGCTCAGATACAAGAATGGGTGAGAATGACAACCTCACTGAATTTACCCTTCTTGAGAATTATTCTTCATTCAGCAAGTACTTAGAAAAATACATACAGCGAAGTTCACCTAATACAAGTGGATATATAACTCCCTTTTTCCTCTCCTGATCCTAACAGGCATGTAAAATGTGGTACTCTCTAAACCTCAGTGAGGTATCTACCAGGTCAGAGGAGCCCAGAACAGTGGACCCTTCCCTTTTTGGTGGGTTTGTTTGTTTTCTATTTTTAGCCGTCAGCATATGTGTGTGGACCTTTCTGAGTACTGAGGGGAATCCAACAGTTCTCCAGTTGTTAACAAGCTCAAAATAAGACTTTCTTACATTTTCTATCACTCTTCTGATTTTTAACTCATGTATTACATCCTTTGATTGTATTAGATCATAATTCTTTTTCATTTATATATAATAGTACTTTTATTTCTTTGGGGGGGTATACTTTTATTTCTTTACTTAAAAATTATCTGTAGTTAGAATTAAAAAAAAGAAAGAAAAAAATAGGTGGAGGGTCATAAATCTGCCAACATCTGGTCTAAAGATGTGAGTTGAGTATTTTCAAACATTTTTATTGAAGCCTACAATAAGAAATACATTTTACATCATGACTCATTTACACCCATCCTTACTTAATATTTATATAATGCTTGATCTGTGCCAGCCTCTGTTCTCAACACTTCGTGTATATCAATTCATTCAATTCTCTTAACAACCCCCATCAGTGCTACTATTTTTATCCCCATTGTAAAGATGAAAGTAGCACAGCACAGAGAGGTTACAGAAATAAAAAGTTTTACAAAACTATACTTACTACATGTGTGACATGCTCTTATTTTCGATTACAGTCACCTCAATATTTTGTTATTTAAACTGCAAACAGCAGACTGATTTCATGACCGACCCACCAGTGGGTTAAAAACCATGGATTGATCTGCAAAGCACCATCCAGGCAAGCTGGGAGGGAGCTTTCACCTAAGAGACTATAAAATCCTCTTTACTTAATAGCAAGAACATGAAGTGGGAAATGTGTGACCTTTAGAGCCGGGCAGATATGAGTTCAAATTCTTGCTTTGCCATTTACTAGCTGAGCAACTTTGGGCAGGAATAGCTCATGACAACCATATCTGCAGAAAGTAGTGAGATGATGATAAAACTATTAGGATTTACCAAGTTGGAAGAAAAACACCTGCTACCCCTCTCCCCTCAGAGTGGGCCAGACTTAGTGACTCACTTCTAAGGAATAGAACATGGAAAAGGTCAAGTAGTATCTTTACAGTGGAGAAAGCTGGCAGACACCACCCCAGCCAAGTGATCAAGGTGAACATCATCAGTAACAACAGGTCATGTTGATATCACACACACCCTTTCTGTGATGCCATAATAAGAGCATCTCACTCTTATTATCCTTCCCCCAAATCTAGAGCCCAAGTTTCATCATGAGAAGACATTAGACGAAGTTATATGAAGGGACATTCTACAAATACTTGATCAGGACTCCTCAATAATGTCCAGGTCTTGAGAAACCAATAAAAGCCTAGAAAACTGACCAAGATTGAAGGAAACTAAGGAGACAGAACAACTAAATGGCATCAGAGATCCTGTCCCATCCTGGGACAGAAAAAAAATGCCTCTAGTTGAAAACCAGGGGAATCTGAATAAAGATATTCATTTAGTTAGTACCAATGCCGATTTCTTCGTTTTGATGTGTGTGTCATGGTTATGTAAGATGCTAACACTGGGGAGGGGAGAAGAGGGGAGGGATATACAGGACATTTCTGTACTATCATTGCAACTCTTATTCTTCCTTCAAAATAAAGAAGTTTTCTAAAATTCTCCCCAGCCGGCAGCAATGTGCATCAGGATTGAGACACCTGGTTCTTGATCTGTTACCTCTAGGACACACAAGGCCTGATTTTCACCCTTAATCTCAGCAGCATATGCTCTTGGCATCTCTCCGTCAAAGTATTTTTCAGATTTTGCAGCATGTTGGAATCACCTAAGCCTTGAAAAATCCCAGTGCTCACAGAAACAGCAATACCTGGCATAGGCATTTATCTGACAGATGCTTTGAAGCTTCTTCTGTCCTCCTCCTGCCCCTTCTGTGGGGTAGGACTCCCTGGCTGCATTTTCCCTTCTGAGCAAGGTGTTTGTGGCAGGTGGGACAACAGCTCTTCAAAGATGTCCACATTGTAAGCCCTGAAACCTGTGGATTTGTTACCTCACCTGGCACAAGGGAGTTGGCAGACAAGATTGCATGGAGGATTCAGAGATAGGGAGATTATCCTGGATCGTCCAGGGGGGTGTGATGTTATCGCATGGTCCTTATAAGAGTGAGGCAGGAATCTCAGAGGCAGAGGAGACGGGATGACAGAAGCAGGATCAGAGGCAGAGAGGGCTTTGAAGATGGAGAAAGAGGCCATGAGCCAAGAAATGAAGGCGGCCACCAGGAGCTGGGAGAGGCGAGCAAAAAGGGTTTTCGCTTAGAGCCCCCAGAGGGGTGCGGCCATGCCAACTCCTTCATCTGGGTCCACTGAAATCCATTTTGGTCTTCTGACCTCCAGAATTGGAAGATGAATACATCTGTGTAGTTTTAAAGTCACTGAATTTGCAGTTATGTATTAACGCAGCAATGGGAAACTAACATGGTGTCTTTCTCATCCAGCTGGTGGTCTGTAACTTTTCTTGTGCCTTCCTTAACTGCTGCTTGCGTTTATAAGGATGAAAAATTTTTGTCTCTGCGTATGGGATTAGTTGAGGAGGAGAGAGCGTGATCTATTCTGTTCTCCACTCCACACTCTTCTCCACTCGCTTGCTGACTCATTAAGTCACTAATTCGCTCATTTGCTTGCCAATTCATGCTTATATTCTTAGATTCTTTCAGTCCATTCACTCACTCATGGACTCACACACATCTCAATAAAAAGCTTTTGAGCTGCTGGAGCAATAGGGCTGCTGTTTGAAGGTTAGGGACAGGAGTGTTTGCGGGACTGAGGTGTCTCAGGAAGGAGGCTTAGTCAAGGGAAGCGTCTGGCCTCTTCTAGATCTCTGCGTATAAGAAGCCAGACTGGTGGGGAAGGCCAGGCCATGAGCAGCCACATTGAGGGTCTTTGGTGCTGACCCTGCACCAGAAACTGTTATTCTATCAGATGTGTTATTCAATCCTGATGTTTTAATAAAAAGGATGATCATACTTCAGGTGCATCAACTCTAGAAGCCTAGCCAGAGTAATTTGTCACATAGCAGTGAGTGGCAGAGCCAGGTTTCAAACTCAGGTTGATGTGACTCCTTGGTTCAAGAGTTTACCCTCCACTCACAGTCTAAGAGTTCCTGTGGCTGGGGCTGGGAGAGGCAGAAACTGGAAGGAGCAAGGCAAAGGATTTCAGGAGGAAGGAAGGTAGAGTCAAAATAAGATGTCTGAACCTCAGCGTTTAAAGGGATTCAAGTGAGTCTTTTGTAATCTGGGTTGAGCCTCGTTACAGATGATCTCGTCAATTTATGTCCAAGGCATGGGATGTTCTGAGTCCAGTAGGTCAGCTGACCTGGGTGACCCATAGAACTTCACCTACAGGAGCACATGAGCTGGGCCCACCCTCCGAGGGCAGAGGATGCCCAAAGCTGAGTAAGGGGTCAGCACCTGTCCAGAAGGGCTGGTAGACAGGGAGAAGGAAATTGGACAGATAATGAGACACAAGAATGAGATCAGCATGGCAGGGGGCAGGCAAGCCTAACTACCTCTGGTAGGATGTGGGACAGATCTAGAACAAGATCAACTTTGGGAGGACATCCTGCCCATAGTGATCTGTGTCTACCCCTTATAGGCCTTAACAAACCTACTCCCTTAAGACACAGAGTGGGAAGGTGACTCTGACCGAGCAGCCTGCTCCCTGGACTCTTCCACCCACAGTAGACATCTTTTTTCTTGCCTGCCTGGCACCCCTCCTTTCTTTTAAACACATGCTTTCTTTTGGAGAAATGCTCCCAAATCCGTTATGGGGTTCTAGTGGGGACCATGTCCTTAGCCCCAGGAATGTGCACATGCCTCATAGGAACTAATCAGAGGCCTCTCACGGGCTTTTTCTAATTAGATCCAAGGGGAAAGCTCTTCATCTTTTCTCTGTTGGTGAAGGTCAGAGAGTAAATCAGCAGGCTCTGAGAGTGTCATGGTTCCAGCGTCAGGCAGCCACCATTTGGGATAGAGAGAAGGATGGGCAGCAAAGAGGGGCTTTGTGGCACCTGAGGTCCTGGTGCTGGTCACCTTTGCAGGCAGCACATCCTACATCCCTGTTCTTCCTGTGATTTGTCCTCAGCAGCCAATAATTCCTTCTCTAGGCTGATGTGAGCAGGATTTCTACCATCTGAAACCAAAAGTATAAGACATTACTAAGCCAGATGGGATGGGGGCAACTAACTTGAGAAGATAGGAACTCTCTGCTCTCCCATTTTTGGATGTTTTTAGAGTGCTTGCTACGTGCCAGGCACTGTACTGAGAGCTTTTGCAGGAAGCATCTCACCTAAACCCCTTAAGGACTCTATGAAGTGGCTGCTATTGTTGTCCTTATTAAATAGATGGGGAAACTATCTTATTAAATAGATGAAGCCCCGAAATATGTCAGTTACTTGTCCAAAGTAAGCAGCTAGTAAAGTTTAGAGCTGAGACTTGAACCCGAGCACTGCCCTTCTAAGGCCACATGCTGCTGACTACCCCAAATTGTGTTCTGCTCAGTAAACACTGGTCCCTTTGCCTACGAGCCTCCCTTGCTATAGAGAAACACGACCGCATAGCACGGCCGACACTTGTAGCTGCTGTTTCTGGAGGCCTTAGTTGGACTTTGTGAGCATCACTGTATCATCTTTAATCCTCACAGTCATTGCATGAGATATAAACTAGGGAAAGGGTGGTTGAAATAGGTGAAGCCACCTCCTCAGGGTCACATGGTCAACAGATGGTGGAGGCAGGATAAGAATCCAGCTCCAGGGGACTCTAGGACAACTTGTTCACTGGTCTCAGTGTGTGTGAGATGTCTAGCCTGCCCATTCTCAGCAGCCAGGAGGCTCACTCATTCAGCCAGGCTTCAGAGCTGCTGGTTTCAGGCAGAGCTGCCTGGCTGCCTCCTGAGGGGTCAGGGAGCACCAATGCTCAGAGGCAGAATGGTGGTCACGTGGCAGGTCACATGCCCCTGAATGGCTCTCCAAGAAGCCATCTAAGGCCAGGCTGCTCTGAGGTCTGCCTCATCTCTGCATCCTCTGGAGCATTGGGGTCAAAGCACTAATAATATCCCACTCCTCTGCTCTGACCTAGGCAAGGGAGGAAAATAGCTCACATTTGTGAGGCACCCACTGGGTGTCAGGCACAGTTGTAGACACACTCTACACAAGTATGGCCGTGCAGAGGAATCTCATGGCACAGCGGAGAAAACTGAGGCTCAGGGAAGCACTCCACGTACTCATGGTCACACAACAGTGTGAGCTAGTATGGAGCTTGGATTTAAATGCAAACTGTCAGGTGCCAGGGGCCTGGCCCTTAACCTTTAACCTTAAACCGATTGCTTCTGTGGGGAACAAAACAGGGAATGAATCAGACAGGTGGCATCTCCACTCAGGCAGATACCTGAGCCAGGAAGGAGAGGTAGGTGCTGTGGTCACCAGCCTCTTCAAGCTTGGGCCCTATCCTGGGCCACATCTGATGGTGGCGGGCTATCACCCCAGATCTGTAACCTTGAATAACAGAGACTTGGGCTGGGGAAAGGGAGCAGCCCTGTAAGGGCCCAGGAGCTGGTCAGACTGGAGCAGAAACTGAGCTGGTCAGACTGGAGCAGAAACTGGAGGAGAACGAATGTACAAGGTGCAAGACATCACGTGAGAGTGAGGCCGGTAGGGAGGGCACGCGGCAGCAGAGGTGGAAGATATGATGCTGGACACCCAAGGAGAGCCAAGTCCGCAAGGCCTTGTCTTCTTCACAATGAGTGCTCAGCACTCCTCTCTGTCAACCTCAACTTCAAAGCAGGGGCCATAGGGCCCCACCTTCCTGAGAGAAGTGCCAACAGCTGATTTGCCCAGCTTAGGTCACATGGCCACCTCCATCCAATCAGTTGTTGCCATAGTGATTGCACATGGCGGCCCCCTTCAGGACCTGAGATTTCAGGAAGGGAGACTGGTCTTCAAAAGCTTCTAGTACTCAGAAAAGATTAGAACTGCCTGCTTTAGAGCTGAAGGCAGAGAAGAAGGGAGGTGGGCAACTCAGAAAAGTTGCAAGACATGCACCACAATGACCCTGCCCCAGAGTATGGCACCTGGCACCAGTTCCCATCTTCAGACTCAACCCTGTTCCATCATTTCAGCATCATGGGCACACTGTCTCCATAGAAGGCAAGAAACAGCTCACCCATCACTGCTGCCAGCTGAGTGGCTGAGCAAGGAATGAAAGGAAACTGACCCCCCAGACCTCTTGACATGCCACCACCCAACGTGTACAACCCAGGATATTGGTGATACAGCACTCATCCCAACAGCAAACACAGCTGGGAGCCCTGTCCCTCGGCACTCCCAGGCGCAGACACATGTCCTCCAGAGAGCCCGGCATCCGGAGGAAAAACATTTACCTGATGTGGTTTGTGTGGATTCCCTGGAGCTAACAATTAGCTGAGCAGAAAAGAGCTCTTATAATTTGCTGAGTTTATTGAGTTGCTTCTGGGGAAGAAGGAACATTTGCCCACATTGATTATTAGACCCCACTGCTGCTCTCTTGGGGATAGGTCACCATGAGAAGAGTCCCCCGGGAAGGCATTGGCAGCTTGTAGGTGAAAGGAAGCACAGCCAAGTTGAAGAAGCAAGTCTTTCTCATAGGAGTGGGCAGTGCCCCAGCAAACCCAGATGAAGGCAGCTTGGAGTTCAAGGCCCTCCATAAGGTCCCCTGGCTCACCTGCTTGCTGCCTCTTCCTCTGCTTTTCCCCACCTGTGCCCTCTGCTTTCACCAGCAGAGTTTCATGTATTCATTCGTTCAATCAATCGTCCCTTCTTCCATTGAGAAATAGTTACTGATCCATTTCCTTGTGGCAGGCACTCTGCAAGGTCCTGAGGGAAGAACCATGAACAGAAAGGAAGCAGCTCACAGACCACTGCGGGAGGCAAATGTCTGAGTAAGGCCTGGTGAGGCAAGAACGGTGAGAGAGAAAGTGCAGGGAGTCGGGAGGGCATGCAGGAGAAGCAAACCAGACTTGGCAGCAAAGGTTGCCTGGAGACACAGCTGATGCTCCTGCAGGATGGGTGAGAAGTAACTAGAAAAAAAAAAGGGGGATGGATCAAGACTGGCAGGGAGAATTTGGCAAAGCGGTGAGTTCTTGATTATTGGAAACATTCAAAACAGATCATTTTGAAAACTGACCATGTGCGAAGAATGCTGTGGCTGGGATTCACACGTAGCTAGGCGTTAGACCTAGAAGACCTTTGCCATTCTCAAATCTAAGGTTTTAAGATTAGCTGGTTCTCACCCTCCTGATAGAAGAGGGAATGTAAGTAGATGCCCCACCAGTGACAGCAAGTGACTGGTGTTTGTTTATTCCTTTATTTACTCATTCACTAAGCATATATAATAAAAGTATTCGTAACCCATCTCCACCAAAGCAGCTTGTGCATTTCCTGGCACTCCCAGGGGCTCAGTCGATGTGCCCGGTCCCGTGGCACCCCGAGCATCTGCGGCCACCAGGCCGTCTCGCTTCCCCATCCCCACCCTCACTGCCGGTGCACTTCTGCTCCCACCAGCTGAGTCTTGCACTTTCTGAGATGCAATTGGGTTTGTTGCCAACTCTGTCTGTGCCAGTCATACTTGTTATTGTAATTATGTGGTTTAAATTAAACATCACATAAACTGATGAAATATGAGTGTGAAAGAAAGTATAGTTGCATCTATGGAAACTAAATTGAATGCTTTGGAATGACTCCATGCAGGAGAGTCTCTATAAAGAATTGCTTGCTAAATATTAGGTGTGAGTGAATGAGACAGCTGCACCCCACTGGGTAAGGGATGTGGGGTTCGGGAGAAAGGGGAATGGGACGCTCCAGTGCCTGGCATGTAGTAGGTTTTCAATAAACATATGTTGGCTGGAGTATCTCTAGCAAAATTGGGAATGGTGAGTGATGCATTACAGCTATGGTTTAAATAAAATATACCCTGTGAGGGACAAGCCCACAGTCAGAGGAAAGGTCTTGGTGCTGCGCTAAACTAATTGACAATAAATGTGCATTTAAGTATTTTACATTATAAAGCAGTATTTAAGCTACATAGATATCCTTTTATGATTCCCTACTTAGAAATTAAATTTTAATTAACCAGCCGACTACATCATTTGTGAAGCTTCTATGGTTGGGGTCAGCAAAGTTTTTTCTGTGAAGAGACAGAAAATAAATATTTTTGGCTTTGCAAGCCGTAGTCTCTGGCACAACTACTCAACTCTGTTGTTGTAATTTGGAAGCAGCCATAGACAATATGTAAATGAATGGGCCTGGTTGTGATCTGGTAAAACTGTACTTACAACAACAGGCAGCAAGCCATAGTTTGCCCACCCCTGTCCCATGGGATTGATTTGTTCTGTGTGCCAGGCACTGTGCTGTGCTGCTGGAGAGGCTGAGACAAAGGAGAGTCTATCCAAGCTCTTATGGAGTTTGCCTTCTAGTTGGAGAGATAGTCAAAGCAAAAGACAGAAGTGGTCATGTCGTACATTTAAAATCCTGTACATTAAAAAGTCAGTGTTGTACATGAAAATGTTTGGACTTGATTCAGGAGCCAGTTGGGCCTGTGAGCAAGGCAGGGACTTGATCAGATCTCCCCACAGAGTATAGATGATGGAGTGGAGGCAGAGGGCAGATCACAAGACTGTTTCTGCAATCCACCTGAAAAATAACGAGGTCACGAGGAGGCCTCACTTGGCCATGGGGAGAAGGAGGGGTTGATGGGGACGCTACATGGATTGGGTGACTGGGAGGGCAGTGAGGATTAGGGGAGGCGGTGCACTAGGAGCAGGTATGATTGGGGGAGCTTCGGGCTGTTCAGAGCATAGTAACCAACCCCAAACACATTGTAGGTGGTCGGGAGCTGCCTCAGGTCTCTTGGAGCTTCCTGCACAATTTGGGTGGACAGGCACTGCCAGGAAAGTAAGCTGTCAAAGATAAGGCTGGAGCCTGGGAGACCAGTGGTCCAACAGAGACTTGCATTCATCCCCAGCATTCACCCAGTTTCTGGAAATGGATAACATCATGGGATTGTCTGGGGAAAGGATTTATCTTAGCTAAAGGAAAATTGATTATGGAAGGCATTTGTGATAAGGTTCGGTGTGAAGGCTGAGTCAATAAAGGCTCGATTCAGGGATGAAAGGTAGCTTAGGTTGGCAGGGGGCCCTCCAACAAGGGCCTTTGGGCCATTTGGCCACAATTACCTTTCCAGAAGGGTTTCCTTGTTTGCATCATGGCATCCTCTTCATCCTTCTGGGAGGCAAGCACATGGCAGATGGGAAGGAAAGAGGGCTTGGGAGTGGGGATAAGGTGAACACATCCTATATTTCATGCTCCTAGGCCAGCCTTGGAGGTGGAGGAATGGTTTATGCCTGGTGCTGGGATGCGGAAGTGCTTCAGCTCTGAATCAGCCCCAGGCTGTACACAGAACTTAGTCATGAGATAATTTCCACAGGAGGTGCTCTAGGAACACAGTAGCCAGATGCTATTGATGGAGAAGGAGGAGAGGGGGCTGCACAGAGAAGGGGACGCTGCGGCTGAACCTTAGAGATGATGGGCTTTGCAGGGACTCCCCGTATCTAGGGAACTCCAGGGGAAGTGGTCTTCATTGTCAAGCACAGTGCCTTGTACACAATATATGCTTGGGGAGTGCGTGAATGAATGTTCTCCTGAAGATGTCCATTTTCTGGGATGCTGGGATTTAAACCAACATCTCCTAATGCTCCTCCCCCTAGGAGGATCAAATCTTCGCAGTCCCTGTTGTCATCTTACAGGGGCTGTCACCCAGCCCCTCAACATCATCAGCACACAAGAAGCTTCTTAGGAAGCCATACTGTCTACCAGCCCTGCTCTGAGCTCTTCCATTGCCAAGAGAAGGGCTCAGAGCTTTCGGCAGAGGAACTCAAAGCCACGTTTTCTGTAATCAACTACATGCATTAAAGGAAGTGATTTTTTTTTCTTTATTCTCCCCAAGCCAGATTCCATTAATGAAGCCCCATTTAACAGAAGTCAATCTACCAAAAAGAAAAAAAAATGGAGTGTAATTGCTTAAATACATTTTATGTTGTACTGCAATAGCAATTTCCTGGGCAAACTTGGAATTCCCCAGGCCCCCCATAGTGAAGTTAATGTGGACAGAAAGGTTTGAAGGGGAGAATCTCGCTTTGTGTTTCTCTCCTTTAATTATGATTCTAAGAGGGAGCAAAATTAAAGAGGATCCTGGGGGGAGGAAGGAGGGGCAGGACAGGAACAGAATGGAACTCAGCCGAGACTGTTCTGCTGCCTTCTTTCATGTTTGCATGTACATGCCAGCTTAACGCAGAGGCTGAGTATGTGGGCTCTGAAAGAGATGGCCTGAATTTGAATCCCACCTAATAGCTGTGTGACTATGAGCAAGTTCCTTAACCTCTCTGTGCAGCCCGGTGGTGCAATGGGAAAGAGAGTCAGTGCAAAGGCAGAGATGCACAAAAAGCAGTGTGAGTCCAGTACACATAAGCGTTTCTTTCTAGAGAACGGAGTATGTGTGTGTGTGTGCGTGTGAGTGCGTGTGTATACGTGTGTCTGCTCTCATGGCGAGAAGGCAGAAAGGAGGAAAAATAGGAAGGCTGTCACTGAAAAGGTGACATGTGATCAAAGGCTTGGAGGACATGAGGGGGCTGAGCCAGGGAGGACCGAGAAAAGAGGTAGTGTGAAGACGAAGAAGTGGGAGCGGGCCTGGCCAGCTTTGAACAGCTCAGAGACCCAAGTGGCTGGAGCATGAAGAACAGAGAGGTGAGGAGAGTAAGAGGCAGGAGAGGTGAAGGCGCACAGGCTTTGCTACAGCCTTGTAGGCCCTTGTAAAGTCTTTCAGTCTGAGGATTGGAGCCAAGGTTTGTTTTGTTTTGATTCGTTTTTAATTAACTCTATTATGGTATAATTTACACAAAATAAAATTACCCATTTTAAGTGTACAGTTCTTTGGAGCTTTGACACATGTGTGTATCCTGTATAATCAACATCTCATTCAAACTGTAAAACATTTCCATCACCCCCAAGGGTGCCCTTTATGCTTTTCCAGCCAGACAGTCCCCCAACCTTCGCCTCTCATCTTCAACTCCAGCAGTCGCTAATCTGATTTCTCTCACTAACGGTTGATCTTTCCCGGAGTTTCATACGAATGGAATCACACAGTATGTGCCCATAGTACATACCCTGTTAACGGCTCAGTGGGACACTTAGGAGAGCCATCCACGGTGTTGCAAGTATCGGTGGTTTGCTCCTTTTCTTAGAAGGTTTTGAGCAAGGCCCGACGCCATCTCAGCAGCAGAGTTCGATGTGATGATTCTGCCATGTAAGCCCCCAGTTCTTTGATAGACATCAAGAGAATTCTCAAATGCTCAATATTTATGCCCAAAGGAGGCAAGGGCTGAACAGAGTAAAGATGCATGGGTGATACAGGGCCCACAGCGTTTAAGCCTTGGAAATTAACAATCAGTAGGATTCCTGGGAGGGAGTAAAGGTGTGGGAGAAATGGGAGGTGGGAGATGTTCCTTAGGACTTCCCCAGGCTATCCGAACTGAGGATAAAGCAGCCATTCCTACCCTGATCTCATGGCTGGGAAGTCTCCCTGACTTCCTGAGACCATCTGCATCATTAATCTCATTCTGCTCTGGAGACCTCAACACCTTCCCCTCGTTCCATTTTTTAATAAGGAGCCTTTGGTTATGATTTATGCAGGTAAGTTCTCCCTATTTCAACGTCCCTTATGTAAATAGCCTCCAAAATTTGTCATTGAGATAGAATTGAATTTGGCCTGGAGGGAAAAAAAAAACCCACAATACAGTTGTGACTCCTTCCAAAACTTAAATGACTCAGTCTGTAATAAACTATTTTAAATGGGATCTGGTGGAACACAGTAATTGGTTTCTATTATAGTTCTTACCACAGCAATGTGGGTTATATTCCTGAAGTTTGGTGTGTGTCAGCATTTTCGTTATAGTAAGAATTCAGTTTTGCAGGGTGTGAAGCTCCTTGGTTAGTTCTTTTGTTTCACACATATTTATGAAGACCCACTGTGCTGGAGCTCTTCTGTTTGCCCTCCATCTCCTCTTCCTTGCCCCCCCCACCCCCCACCCCCCCCACCCCCCCCCCGCGCGCCATGGCTCATTCTTACCTATGGGCTGTCAGTATGCTCTCCTGCCCTCTGGCTTCCAATTGGGCTAGATCAACAGGAGCATCAACAACAGATTAGAGGAGGGGAAGGAGGAGAGTGAGTTCTGGATATTCATTCCCTGCTCTTTTCTGGTGGAATTTTTACAAGTTTTGCACAGCCCCACTGAAGATCTGTGCCCTGAATGGTGGCTTTTTACATGTAGCTCTCCACTTAGAGATAACAATTCTGTCTTCTGCCCACTCCAGGACGGGGAGTGAAATAAGTCCTTACCAGCCCCTAAATATTACCTTTCCCGGATGGTCTTCCCATAGCTCGCCCTTACCTTTGTTAAGAGTCATTCATCAAGTTCCCGGAATTATTCTCATAGGACCGTGCCCATGTTTCCTGTTGGAACCCTGACATGCCTACTTTGTACCAAGCATTGTGGTAAGCTCTGGGAACTAGGAGGAATCATAAAAGAACAGTTGCCAGTACAAGAGCTTGCTGTGCCCAGGGACCATGCTAAGGTCTTTTTATGTATTATCTCATTTAATACTTGAAACTCTTAGAGGGAAAGGTCTGTTACCCCCATTTTTAAAATAAGGCCACTGACAGTTGAAAGGTGGGAGCAGTGCCACCCAGAGGGGAGATCTGGAAGGGAGAAGTTTAGGTCAGGTTTATTGAAAAGGGATGTTGACCTCCTTGGCAGGGTAACGATGGCGTCTGCACCTGGGGTCAGTTAGAGACCCTTTTTAGTGGGGCCATAGGGAGTGGGCAAATTCCACAGCTTGCCTGAGGGATTTGGTGCAAATTTCTTCAGGGGTGGGGCTAACTAGGTCCTTTGTGTTCTTTGTTTCTGGAGGGGGGGAGGTTTGTCCCAATGAGGGTTTAGGTAATTTTTCTAAGATTACACAGCAATCCCTCCAGAGTCCAAGCTTCTTCACCACTGGGCTACACTGCCCCGTTGAGGAGTTTTCTTAGGGAGATACACGCCTAGATAAAGGACTTAACATTTGAATAAAACACTGTGGCATCACAGAGGAAGGAAAAGAAAATTCTATTTATTGAGCCCAGTATGTGTCCGATACTGAGCTAGGTTCTTGGCCCGGAAGGTTTCTCATTTACTCTCACAAACTCTTAGGGCTGGTGTTATTCTCATTCTTAAAAAGGTTAAGTATTGATTTCAGGGTCACACTGGCAAAGCCTGAATCTAAACCCAGAGCTGTTGGCATCAAAGCCAAGGAGAGTCAGAAAGGCTTTCCTGGGAATGTGATGTTTCAGGGCAATGATTTTCAATCAGGGTGCCGCAGCACATTGCTGTGCTATGAGCGGATTTGGGGGATGCCACGAAAATTTTAAAGATCATTAATAAAATTATTTTCAAAAGGAGTTCAAAGCACAGTAAGTGTATCTTTTTTTTACTCTTTTTTTTTTTTTTTTTTGATCAACATAATTTAAGTGTGCCATGCAAGTTTACCTATAGGTTCACATGTGCCATGAGATAAAAAAGGCTGAAAAACACGGTTTGCGGGGCCTCCCAAAGTTGTCTCCAGTGACATGGATGTGCAGGAGAAAGGGCTAGGTGGGGTATATTCCAGAAAAGGCAAAAGAGAAAAGACGACAGCCTAGGAGACGCGAGCAGGAGGCAGTTCTCACCACACTGCGGGTCTGAAGGATCAGTCCCCTGGTCTCAGCATCTCAGGGACACCCGGCTGTGGGATGAAGCCCTGGAGGAAGCAGTCCAGCTGCTCGGGTCCAAGCTTCTGGAAGGGCTGGGCGACACAGCCCTCCCTTCCTGCTCCAGCCCTGGGCGGAGGCCCTAGCACGAAAGGGAAGTGGGGTGAGCCCTGGATGCCTGTCTCCCCTCCCTGCCAGCTCCCGTCTGACCTGCCTGCTTCCTGTCCCCACAGGTTCACAGGAGCCAGCCTCCCAGCCCCCGTCATCAGCAGCAAGAACTGGCTACGGCTGCACTTCACGTCGGACGGCAACCACCGGCAGCGCGGCTTCAGCGCCCAGTACCAAGGTAGGCAGTCCCCGGCGCCGCCGCGCCTCCCCTGTGGGTAGCAGAGATGACACCCAGAGAACTCATCCCTCCCGCTAACGGGGTTCAGGGCGGCTTCTGGGCATCCTTGCCTCTGGTGTGTGTTCCTCCCAGCAGACCAGAAGCCAGCCAATCTGTGTCTCTGTATCTACCTGTGGCCTTTTGCCCCAGGGAGTGACATTTCTGGAATTGTGTAGCCTGAGCTGCCCCACTCAGGTCAGGCTAATAATCTTAATAGTTAACACCAAGGGCCTGCCAAGAGCCAGGCACAGTGCTAGTCACTTGACAAGCACTAAAATCCTGTAAAGAAGATGTCACCACCCCACTTGATGCACAAGGAAGCCGAGGCTGGGCGAAATTAAGCCAGTTTCCTAAAGCAGCAGAACTCCTGCCTTTTGAGTCCAGAGCCCACCCTCTTAACCACCAGCCTTTAGCCTACCTCTGGGAGAGCAGCCCACATTTCCACTTCCTTTCATTTTATCTAGAATACGAGTATGTTACAGACACAGGCAAAATCTCTTTAGGGAGTATGGTAGTTTTTGAAGCTCAAAGCTGCAAAGAGCTGCCTAGTGGCGAGAGATCAGACCATGAATGGCAGGTGGAAATCACCAGTAAGCAGATTTCTGCAGCAGTGATGAAGAATTTCCTAATACCAAGGGTTGCCTATAAAGATATATGGGTTGATCCAGAAGAGAGAGCTCTCTGCAACCAGAAGAGACCCAGAATTCCAGCAATGGATGGGAGTGGGTGAAGACATTCCTTTTCAACATCGAGTTTATTTGAAGCACTCAAAATTTATAGGGATAAACACCAAGGGTTGCACTCATAACATCCTCATTAAGTTTTTAACTATTACCACTCTCAAATGGATGCTGGTTTTAATGTGCCAGCAAACTTACATTGCACCCCTATTCAGTATATTAATAAGGCCCTATACATGGCCCTGGGCCTCAGAGGCCAAGAGGCTGCGAGTCCACCCTGGGAGTGGCTTAGGGCACAGTGCAGCCTTCTTCACAAGGCCCTTGGGGCCACGCTTTCTAGCTAGAAATTAGAATAAAATCAGCCCTGGCAGCAAAAGCATTACCTTCAAAATCAGAACCTTTTATGAATGGCCTCATTTTTTTAGCCCTGGTAGCAGAACATATTTGCAGTATCTAAAAGGTAAACAAGAAACAAACTTGATCCACTAGCATAATAAAGCCTTGCCCTGAGAGTTTTCCTGGAGACATTTTTCCGGTGCTGAGGCCAGGCCTCTGTGTGAATGGAACAGCTGTCTGAAGCTTGCTGTGGTGTTTTCCACAACAGAAAAGCAGAGAAGGATGTTATAACGGTATCTGGTTTAATAAGTGCTAGGTGCTTCTAATATTTTAAATTACCAAGGGCCCACATGCTATAGTAATTGGTTAAGGTTTGATGCCAGACAATGGGCAACAAGAACCCACACCAGACAGTCTGTATATCACATGTGGATTGCCTGCCTGTGCACACCAGTCCCTGTGCCAGGCAACAGATGTGCATTGCTCCACTTTATCCTCCCTATAGTGTGGCGATGTATATGTTTTTATGCCCCTTTTTTCCAGCTGAGGAAGCCAAGGCTCAGAGAGGTTGCATAACTAGCCCCAAGTCACACAGCCTATAAGGGGTGAAGTCCAAATTCATTCACAGGCCTCTGGGTATTCTGCATAAGCACAGGGCCTCTTTTATGATGCACTGGATATATTCCCTTTTCTATTTTTAACTGGTAGCTTTTAAACTTTGTTTTGTTAATCTCACACCACCGTAGGACAAACATTAATCACAACCCAGGACACACATACATCTATAGAACTAAACAAAGATGTCACCAAACAGTATTTACTCTTACGAAGTGTGATGTGCCCGGAAAATTTCTTTTCCATCTTTTAAATCTAGTTGCAACCTCTACATTAATTCCACAAGTTGTAGAAGGAATAATGCACAATCTTAAAAACTCTGTTTTAGCTGCCTAAGCCCTATCTCCTCTCTCTAGACCCCTTAGCACAGTCTAGAATGGAGTTTTGCATTTTATTATATGCCAGTGTTTAAGGAGGGTTTTGAAAACTTGGTAGTTTTTGATTCTAACAGCAAATGTATAAAATAAGCACTGTTATGAGTCCCGTTTTACAGATGAGGAAAGACACTCACAGGAATGGTACCGAGCTTGCTCAAGGTCTCATCGATAGTGTGCTGGAAATAGAATTTGAACTCCAGCAGCGTTAACTAGGATCTGGCACGCTTAATTACTGTGGTTATGTCAGTAAATAGTTCTCCCCTGAGACCTACTCTTTGCAGGATTTGCAGACTGAGGGTGCACAGTGCAGGATATATAACGGTTATTTAGTAACCCAGTCGGTGACTCTACAAAGCAAGGTTTCCCAGTCTCAGTGCTATTGACATAATAGTCACTCTGGATCATTCTGTTGTGGGGACTGTTTCATGCATTGTAGGATGGTCAGCAGTACCCTTGTCCTCCGCCCAGATGCAGTGCAAGAGGAGGGAATATGAGGACCAGTGTGGCCACTGGCGCTCCCCTCTTACACGCACAGTCATGACAACCAGGAAGTCTCCAGACATGGCCGAATGTCCGTCACATGCAGAGCACTCTTGGTTGAGCACTCCCGTTACGCTAAAGGGAGGAAAAGTTGGAACCACTAAAGGCCAGTCTCAGCTTTGATGTTGCAAACACGGTCCCAAACAGTGGCAGAGAGATCTCAGCCAGGGAGCCAGCAGGAGACAGAAGGGGCACTCCATGCCTTTAACTGAAGAGGGCTTGCTAAAGAGGTGAGAGCGAGGTTAAATGAAGCCACGGGATGATGACATCCATAGAGACTAAACAGCAGGATGGCCTTTAATACCGTAGGCACAAGAAGGGGCCAGGGAAGGGGGTGGCAAAAGCTGGAGCCATGGAAGAGGGGCCTCTTGGCAGACCTGAAAAGTTATGGCCACCCCACAGTGCAGGAGAAAGGGGCCAGGGCGCCGGTATCCTCTCCCCACCGCCTCCTACCATCTGCTGCATTTCCCATCTGCAAACCCAACAGGAAGCCCAGGCGAGGGAACAGACGCCCTGCTCTGTCCTGCACTGTGCCCTAGATGCTGACTCGCATCACACCAGGCTCTCTTGCCCTCTAGCAGTACAGAGAGTTCAGCCCCCTGAGGCCCAGAGCAGGGCAGAGGAGTTTGAGGAATGAACTGGAAGGGTCAGGGAAGAGTCACCAACGTGGGATCAGGTTCCCCTACACTCAGCTGTATGGTATTAGAGTCTCGAGTGATTTGTGACTTATCAGAACTAATGATTACCAATCTCTAATTGTATTGATGGACACTTTTTCACCAGGGAAACAAAAAGTAAATTTTGAAATAAAGGATAACTCACAACATAGCACATTGCGTTCTTGTTTCAGTCCAGTCAGAATTTAGGGGTGTTCATGGCCAGACACAATTTTAGTAATTTTAACACAGGATATGGGAAGATCTGAGATCTAGTTGAGCTCTGCCTAAAGAGGCTGAGAGCAGGGGGGCTCTTGTGTTCAATTTAATAAGCATTTTTGGTGTGATAGCATCGAAAGATGAACACCACTAGGCCAATCTCTGCTCTTAAGGAGAACAGGTTAAAGAGTGGCCCAGACATAAATTTACACCTTCTGTACACCATAAGAGCTATATAATTGAGGCCTGAATAAGAGTTCTGGGGCTGGAGATAAAAGGGCAATTAGGTTTGCCAAAGGGACTTAAGGAAAACCAAAAAAAAACAAGGCAGTGACTTAAATATGGGTCTCAAAAAGATGCCTACCGACAATAGGTAGAAGCATTCCAGATAGAGCAAAGGCAGGAAACTGTTAACTGCACAATCTAAGGGACCACAAATTTACCATGTGTCTAAAGCAGGAGTTGTAGGCCAAATCCAATTCTCCACCTGTTTTTGAATCACCCTCCAGCAAAGAATGGGTTTTACATCTTTACAGTTGAAGAAAGAAATAGAAAGAATAATATTTCATGACACATGAAAATTATATGAAATTCAAATTTCAGTGTCTGTAACTAGAGGTTTATGGGGACACAGTTATGCTCATTCATGTACATGCAGTCTTTGGCTGCTTTACTGCTACCCGGGGCAGAGTGGGTCAGCTTACAAAGAACACTGGTGGCCCACAGGCCTAATAGATTTACTACCAGGCCCTCTGTAGTAAAAGTTTGCAAACCTACAGGCAAGTCTGTCATCTAGAGTGAAGGCAAGCAGGAGGGGTTGTAAGTGCTGAGTCCAGAGAGTGAGGTATGGGTCCATTTGCTAAAAGCCTTGATCACGTTGGGCTTGGTCCCAAGGTCATAGATGAGAGGTGACAGCAAATTTTTAGCAACAGGGGAGACATAGTCACAGTTTCAATTTAGGAAAGATATTTGCTTTAGAATCAAAATTGGGAAGACAGTTAAGAGCCTTGGGGAATCAGATGACAGGGGCCAAAGTTTAAGCAAAAGTTGAGATGGACAGGAAGAGACAGACAACAGAGATAATTCCCAGTAAGCCACACCGGGCTCGTGGTGGGTGAGCAGGAACGGGTGGAGGTGAAGGAGGTGAAGAAGTCAAGCATGAATCCTAGGTTTCTAGCTTAAGTGGACCAAACAAACAAACAAACAAAAAATGATGCTATTAGCCAAGGTGATCTGGAGAAGAGACAGAGGAGGGATGGATTTTCTTGGACATTGATTCTGTGCTAGTCTTGGGATATGAGGAGTTAGTCTGTAGCTCTATAAGCTCAGAGTGGAAAGTTCTGGGCTCAAGATAGAGATGTGAAACCACTATTCCCCTCCCCATATAGATAACATAAGTGATGGGACCCAAAGTGTGGTTGTCAAAATGGGTTCCTTAGAGACCCAGGGGGCCTCCCAGCAGCTGGTTTGATGAAGGCTGAGCAGATGGGGCTCCAGGTGTCTACTCCCACTTCAGCCAGAGCACTTTCTCATTGGCCTATGTATTTTGTTCAGTGGGTATTTACTTAAGAGTTTGTTAAAATGATAAGTTCCTTTAGCTGAAGTGTTTGGCAAGGACAGGACGTTAAAAGACTCTTAAGGTTCCTATCGGTCCTGGTAGGTGCTTTGAGCTGAGTGTAATCAGACTCTGCCTCCAGGTGGCGACAAGGCCAGTGCTTCTCAGGGTGGTAATCGCTTTCTCGGGGTTGTTTTTTTCCCAAGTCTACAGGGATGCTGGTGGGAAGAGCTTCTCCTAATGCAGCCAGCGGCTGGTAATCACACCTGCTGAGGGCCTTCTCTGGTAGGGAGGACAGTGCCCGCACTGGTAACAACTCATCTGGAGAGAGGGACTGTTACTGACCCTACAGGGCTAATGGAAATAGAAAGAGATCCTGGTAAAATGTCCTATTCGTGTCATGAAATGGAACTCTCAGCCCTCATAACCCACCATAGCCTTGACTTTCTGTTACGCAATGAAACACATGCAGTAGGAGAGAAAGATCCGGGGCCTCTGGCTCCTCATTGCAAACCTGCTCCTTGCCTCTAATCTGACCTGGTGATCATCTTCTGGTGCCTGTCCCTCCCTTCAGCCAAATCCCAACCTGGCCCCACTGCCCCTTTCATTGTCTTTCCTATCAAGTTTGTCCTGGTGACCAAAAGCTGAAAAGATACTCCGTGGTGAAAACCACTGGCTCCTCTGCCTTCCAGAAGTCCCGCACTGAATCTGTCCACAGAGCAAACTTTTTCGTTTGAAAACAATTTACATTTACTGAGATGCTTGAAGCTTTTTATAGTAACAGCTGAAGCTTCTGTTTTACCCATGAACATGCTGGATTCTTGCTTGTGACTTGCCTGCCTTCTCAGGTCAAAATGAAAGTGCCTCGGGCATCTGGTGGTCCACACTCTGACTCTTTTGTCCTATCCTTGTGGGTCTGCTGAGCTACCAAACTCTTCCCAGCCTCATTTCCAGGCCTCTGTGGGCTCTGCAAAAATTGCAGGTTGTTGCTGCCTGGTTAGGGAGCCCAGGGCCAGAGGCCACAAAGTTAAGCTGCTGAGTTCAGTTAAAAAGGGAGCCTGTCACAAATGGGTGCACACAAAATACAGCACCCCTCACCTCTCCAGTTTTAATTGTAGCCCTCTCCTTTTGCTGGAAAATGAAACTACAGCACACATTCTTCTAATAGTCATTCATGCATTCAGTCATCAAACTGTTATTAGATTCAATAAAATTATTAAAAAAAAAAAGAAAGTCAATAAACCTGTATATCATCATAAATCTTACAAAATAAGCAGTTGATATACTATAAAGTTAATATTAATAAAGTTGTTCCATTTTGAAGCTATCTAAAGTGGTATAGTAATAAAAGTATCAAGATACAAAAAAAAAAAACTGTTATTAGGAACATTGTGGGTGCCTGGCTCTATGGCAGTCCCAGGATGTAGACACACGAGCTGGTGAGGGCAGTGCCTAGGATATATTGCAATGTAACAAGAATTTCAACCCCAATCTGAGTGATGTCTTGAGGTGGGTAATGACTTTTGCCTGAGAGATACACAGACAGCCATGGGAGGTGCTAACGTTTGACTCAGGCCCTGGTTACCTATTCCTTTAAAGGATATCTCAATCAAGCTGAGAAGTGGAGGAAAGAATGTTCCAGGTAGAGAGAATAGCATTGCACCGATAGGCAACTAAAACCCCAAACCAATAGCCATAGTGATTCCCTTAAGTATCTTTCCTTTACTCATTTTCTCCAGCTGAGTTCACTGAAGCTGTTAGTGAATTAGTTGCCCACTAACAGTGGCAAAGCACTATTCCAGGAATTAGAACCTGCCACCCCCAACACCACCTCCCATCTGCCATCCCAGGCCCTGCTCTTCCCGAGCACGTCCAGCAGCTACTAGGTTCTGCAGTGGTGAACCAAGAAACCATAACTGGAGCATCTGGACAAAGCAGCTCTTACCACCTCAGTTGAGCCGATGGTTATTTTTTCCGCCATATTCAGAAGACCTCTGAGCATGGTGCTTAGCCAGCTTCTAAAGAGCTTTGCATAATTCTCTCAACTGTCAGTGATCCTTTGACACCTGCGTTTTTAGCAATGGTTATTGCTAGCATTTTGAGTGTTCTTTTAATTATTTCTATATTAATTTTTTACTCTTCATTAGCTGGAGCAATGACTCAAAGGATGAAATCCACCAAAGCCGACCCCTTATTCAGTGTGTCTGGAGTCTATTTCTTTTCATTTCTGTCCACATCATTTTTCCCATCAGTCTTCAGTGTGGCCACTCCATCTGAAGTTTTACTAGTCATTCATCTAGGGAGGAGTCAAGGTTAGTGACGGGGCTCACTCCCCAGAGGAGAGTCTGAATCCAGTGAGATTTTGAGAAGCTGCAGATTCCATCCACTCCTCAACTCCCAGAGCACAGGTTAGGCCTCCCTCTCCTCTCTCCTCCCCTAACAGGTCCTCATCTCCTGCTAGCTCGGCCCAATAACTCATACTGCAGACTAGAGAGGCATTTGTATTGCCAGATTCTTCTAGCTAAATGTGTACCATGTGTCCCGCTAACCTTTACAACAGCGGGGAAATGTCTCGTAATTAACCAGAATATAAAGGATGAATGGAGCAGCCTGGCAGTCTCCTGTAGTCATTATCATTCGGAGGAGATGAATGCACCTAGTAAGATTTCCATCAACCAGTTAGAGCCAGCCCTCTTCTCCTGGGAGTCCTGACTTTGTTCACGTGCAGTGAAAAAAAAAATGTGTAGAGCATACACGTGTGACTTGTATTTTGTGTGTGACTGTAGCCGTGTGCACTTGAGAATGAGCTGGGTATAGATGTAGATATACATGTATGCACGGAGAGGGACACATGGATGTGGGCATCCGCTCCAGGCTCCATTTATCTCCCCTATATTGACTGTTCCAGAATATTCCCTTTAGAGAACAGTGGTTTCGTGTAATATTGTTGAAAAAGGCAAGTGGATGTTCACTCCAAACAACAGGAATGAATACATCTCAGAAATTCTTTAGTTCCTTGCTTTTTTTTTCTTTTTTCTTTTTTTTTTTTTTAATAATTTTATTGAATCATAATTATGTACATTGGTGCAATCACAGGGCACGATTCATATACATTCAGAAATATTTTGATCATACTGTTACAGATATCCTTCATGGCATTTCCTTGATCACT
>CAUYON010065050.1:0-21963 GCA_963573935.1 Arctocebus calabarensis
TTCATAATTTTCTTTTTTCTTTTTTTATTTTTTGCAGTTTATTTATTTATTTTTTTCTGGAGAGGTCCTTCACCTCCTTTGTTAGGTATATTCCTAGGTATTTCATTTTCTTTGAAGCTATGGTGAAGGGAGTTGTGTCCTTAATTAGACTCTCATCTTGACTGTTATTGGCGTATATAAAGGCTACTGACTTGTGGACATTGATTTTATATCCTGAGACATTAGTGTATTTTTTGATGACTTCCAGGAGTCTTTGGGATTCTCTAAATATAAGATCATATCATCAGCAAAGAGGGAGAGTTTGACCTCTTCTGCTCCCATTTGGATGCCCTTTATTTCTTTGTCTTGCCTAATTGTATTGGCTATTAACTTCCAGCACTATGTTGAATAGTAATGGTGACAGAGGACAACCTTGTCTGGTTCCAGTTCTAAGAGCAAAAGCTTTCAGTTTTACTCCATTCAGTAAAATATTAGCTGTGGGTTTGTCATAGATAGCTTTGATCAGTTTCAGAAATGTGCCACATATGCCTATACTCTTCAATGTTCTAATTAGAAAAGGATGCTGGATTTTATCGAATCCTTTTTCTGCATCTATTGAGAGGATCATATGGTTTTTGTTTTTGCTTCTATTAATATGGTGGAAAATGTTTATGCACTTGCGTATTAAACTAGTCTTGCATTCCTGGGGTGAAACCTACTTGATCATGATGTATCACCTTTTTGATGATAAGCTGTAATCTATTGGCTAGGATTTTGTTGAGAATTTTTGCATCTATATTCATGACTGAAATTGGTGTGAAATTCTCCTTTTTAGTTGGGTCTTTTCCTGGTTTTGGTATCAGGGTGATGTTTGCTTTGTAGAATGTATTGGGGAAGATTCCTTCCTCCTTAATTTTTTGGAATAATTTCTGCAGTATGGGAATAAGCTCTTCTTTGAAGGTTTGGTAGAATTCTAGTGTGAAGCCATCAAAACCAAGGCATTTTTTTTTTGATGGAAGCTTTTTATTGTTTCTGTAATCTCAGTGCTTGAAATTGGTCTGTTTAGGAGCTCTGTTTCTTGCTGGGTAAGTCTAGGGAGAGGGTGTGATTCCAAACATTGATCCGTTTCCTTTACATTGTCAAGTTTCTGGGCATAGAGTTTCTGGTAGTATTCAGAGATGATCTCTTGTATCTCTGTGGCATCAGTTGTAATTTCCCCTTTATCATTTCTGATTGAGGTTACTAGAGATTGTACTTTTCTATTTCTGGTTAGTCTGGCCAAGGGTTTATCTATTTCATTTGTTTTTTCAAAAAACCAACTCGTTTCATTAATTTTCTGAATGATTCTTTTGTTTTCAATTTCATAGATCTGATTTAATTTTGGATATTTCTTTCCTTCTGCTGGGTTTAGGCTTAGATTGTTCTTCTTTTTCCAATTCCATAAGATGGCTTGTGAGTTTGTTGATGAGCTCTCTTTCTGGTTTTCAAATCTAGGCATCTAAAGCAATAAATTTTCCTCTCAAAACTGCTTTTGCAGTATCCTAAAGGTTATGGTAGCTTGTTTCTTCATTGTTGTTATGCTTAAGGTTAATGATTTCCTGTTTTATTTCTTCCTGCACCCAATCTTCATTCAACAGAAGATTGTTTAATTTCCATGCCTTTGTGTGGGGTTGAATATTTTTGTTGTGGTTGAGTTCCACCTTTAGTGCCATGTGGTCTGAGAAGATACAAGGTAAAATTTCAATTCTTTTGATTCCGTTGAGGTTTGTTTTGTGTCCTAGGATATGCTCAATTTTGGAGACTGTTCCATGGGCCGATGAGAAGAATGTGTATTCTTTATCTTTGGGATGGTGTGTTCTATATATATCTATCAAGCACAGTTGTTCTAGGGTCTCATTTAAGTCTTTTATATCTTTGTTTAATTTCTGTTTAGAGGTCTGTCCAGCTCTGTAAGAGAAGTGTTAAAGTCCCATGTTATTATGATAGGATATCATATAGCTCAGACTGAGTAAGATCTGTTTCAAGAATCTGGGAGCATTTAAATTGGGTGAATAAATATTTAGAATTGTAATGTCTTCTTGTTGTATTTTTCCCTTGACCAATATAAAGTGACCATCTTTGTCTTTTTTGACTTTAGTTGCTTTAAATCCACATGTATCTGAAAATAAGATTGCAACTCCTCTTTTCTTCTGAATTCCATATGCCTGAAAAATTGTCTTCCAACCCTTAACTCGGAGTTTTAATTTGTCTTTTGAAGCTAGGTGTATTTCCTGCAGACAACAAATGGATGGCTTGTGTTTTTTAATCCAGTCAGCCAATTTATGCCTCTTCGGTGGGGAATTCAAGCCATTAACATTTATTGAGATAATTGATAAGTGTGGTAGTATTCTATTCATCTTATTTTGTGAGAGCCCATTGCTTAGTTTTATCTTTTGCATCAGTGTGCAAGTTAGGCTCTGTCCTTTAATTTCTGAGTTCTTACTTTGCTGTTGATCCATTGTGATGGTCAGTGTATAGAATAGGTTGAAGTATTTCCTCAATGTTTGTATATCAGTAAATGATTTGATTTCTCTGTCAATTTTAAAGCTTAGCTTAGCAGGATATAGAATTCTGGGTTGGAAATTGTTCTGTTTAAGTAGATTAAAGGTAGATGACCATTGTCTTCTTGCTTGGAAAGTTTCATTTGAGAAATCTGCAGTCACCTTCATGGATTTGCCCCTGTCAACTGGCACTTACTACTGGCAGCTTTAAGAATCTTTTCTTTTGGACAAGTTCATCACAATATGTCTTGGAGAACCTTGGTTAGAGTTGAAGCAACCTGGGGTCCAATATCCGTCTGAAAGGAGTGTGTCAGAATCTTTTGTGATATTTGGGAAATTTTCGTTTATAATATTCTCTAGTATGGCTTCCATTCCCCTGGGGTATTCTTCTTCCCCTTCAGGGAGACCTATAACTCGTATGTTTGAACGCTTCATAAAGTCCCATAATTCTGTCAGTGAACGTTCTGCTTTCTCTCTCTTCTTTTCTGCCTCTTTAACTATCTGAGTTATCTCAAGAGCTTTGTCCTCTACCTCTGAGATTCTTTCTTCTGCATGGTCTGATCTGTTGTTGATACTTTCTACTGCATCTTTAAGTTCCCTAATTGACTGCTTCAGTTCCTTCAGCTCTGCAATATCCTTTCTATATTCTTCATATCATTCATCTCTTATTTGATTCTGTTTTTGGATTTTCTTTTGGTTATTTTTCACTTTATCAGCAGTTTCCTTTATTGTTTCCATCATTTCCTTCATTGTTTTCATCATCTGTATTCTAAATTCCCTTTCTGTCATTTATTTATTGGTGGAAGCCTTTGTAGTAGCTACTTCACAGTCCCTTGTGGGGGTTACTCTGGACTGTTTTTTCATGATGCCAGGATTTTTCTGCTGATTCTTCCTCATAAGTGATTTCTTTTATCTGTTTCCTTGCCCTAATTTTCCTTTCACTTCCTCTTGATCTTTAAGTTGCTGTGGCTCTGGACCAGGGTTTTGATGAGTCCATGCTCATGAATTTGTTACCAGAATTTCTTATTCAGTAGGTCCTTGGTCTCTGGGATTCAAAGAATGAACCCATAGACCACAGATCAGTGGTAAGGTAGGATTTTATTAGACAGAAAGGAATACAGATGCAGTAAAAAAAGCACCAATGCTTCTAGCAAGGGGGAAGACCTGAGTTGGAAGTCCTTGGCCTCCACTTCTTTATGTTCCTACAATAGGGTTAAGTTTCAACATGAACTTTGTAGGGACATGAACGTTCAAATGACAGCAGGCAGCCACAGTGGAAGGCAACTCAAGTCAGGAACCCCAGACCTGGGGTTACAAAAAGTCCTGGCCTCAGCCCATCCTCACACCAGACCCAGCCCTAAGAGTTAACCCAGGATGGCCAGAGGGCAGTAAGCAAGCAGGCCATCAAAGGTTTATGGCTGGCAGCATCCACGTGTCCCTAGCCTCATAGGCTGTCCATTTGGAACTCCATCTTCTCACTGGCTCCCCAAGTCTGAGGTTCTCCATGTCCTGAAGCTGTGTTCTCCAGTTCCAGGGTCTCTTTCTCCCAGACTCATAGCTTCCATCCAGGAGCTGAGCATCGTGGTGTGGTGATGGGCAGCCTGGCCTGCGTCTCGGGGGAAATGGCTTCTGGGTTGTGAGGCTTCATGAACAGGGTCTGGGGGGAGAGAAGACGGATGGTCACTTCATGGGCACGTGTCTGGGCAGTCCCATAGGGACCTACCCTTGGAAGGGCCCCTCGCTTAGTTTGATGCTTCACTGTTCTCGTCTGACAATTCTTACCGAGCTTGAGCAGGGAGCCCAGCCTTTCCGAGGTGTACTGGGCCCTCTAGGGTCTCTCTCTCTGTCCTGTGTGGGTTTCATAGCAGTGAGAGGGAGAGTGCTGAACAGCTGACAGTCCCTCCCTCTATGTCCCTCAACTGGCCAGAAAGATGGCTCAGCACTTTCTAACAGTGGGGTTCTCCAACTAGCCATCCCCTCACTAAACACAACAAAGCACATCGCCCCAGGCCTGGTGCTTCTCAGGATAAGGCCTGCTGGACTCCTGAGGACACAGTTCCCTCACAGCTCCCTTTGCAGCCTGTGTCATCCGAGTTTCACTTGCTGCACTTCGCAGATACTGTGGTTCTTTACAAACAGATTGTGACAACCCTGTCTTGGGCAAGTCTGTCAGTGCCATTTCTCCAACAGCAGGTGCTCACTTGTCTCTGTGTCACATTTTGGTAATTGTCACAGTATTTCTAAATTTTTCATTATATCTGTTTTGGTCACTTGTGGTCAGTGATGTCGGATGTTACTATTGTTAAATGTAGTAGGCTACAGAAGAAAATTGTTTTGAGAGTGCCCTGAATTATACCTGTAGAAAGCATCAAATTTAAACAATTAATGTTGTGTATGTCCTGATGCTCCAATTACCAGCCATGTCTCCATCTACTGCCCTCTCCTCAGGCCTCCCTATTCCCTGAGACACAACAATATCTAAATTAGGTCAATTAATAATCGACCTAATTGCCTACAGTGGCCTCTATAGGTTCAAGTGAAAGGAAGAATTTCTCATCTCTTACTTTAAATCAAAAGCCAGAAATGATTAAGCTTAGACAGGAAGGCATGTCAAAAGCTAATATAGGCTGAAAGCTTGGCCTTTAGCACCAGTTACCTAAGTTACAAATGCAAAGGAAAAGTTCTTGAAGAAATTTAAAAGTGCTACTCCAGTGAACACAAGAATGATAAGAAAGAAAAACACCCTTATTGTAGATATGAAGAAAGCTTTAGTGGTTTGGTGAGAAAATCAAACCAGCCACAACGTTCCAGTAAACCTAATCCATAGGAAGACGTTAACTCTCATCAATTCTGTGATGGCTGAAGGAGGCCAGGAGGCTGCAGAAGAAAAGTTTGGAGCCAGCAGAGGCGGGTTCATGAGATTTATGGAAAGAAGCCGTCTCTGTAACATAATAGTACAAGGTGAAGTGGCAAGTACTGATGTAGAAGTTGCAGCAAGTTATCCAGACGGTCTAGCTGACATAATTGATGAAAGTGGCTACACTAAACAGGACACAACAACCTTATTTTGGGAGAAGATGCCATCTAGAACTTTCATAGCTAGAGATATGCTAATGGCTTCAAAGCTTTAAAGGACAGGCTGATTCCACTGTTGGGGACTAATGCAGATAATAGCTTTAAGTTGAAGCCAAAGTTTATTTGCCATTCTGTAAATCTGAAGACCCTTAAGAATTATGCTAAATTTACTCTGCCTATATTCTATAAACGGAGAAGCAAAGCCTGGATGACAGCTTATCTTTTTACAACAAATGTTTTTTCAAATATTTTAAGACCACTGTTGAGACCTACTATCCAGAAAAAAAAAGATTCCTTTTAAAAGATTACTGCTCATTCATAATACACCTAGTCACCCAAGGGCTCTGATGGAGATGTACAAGGAGATGAATGTTGTTTTCATGCCTGCCAGTGCAACTTCCATTCTATAGCCCATAGGCTAAGGAGTAATTTCAGCCTTCAAGTGTTATTTCAGAAATACATTTCACAGGGCCACAGCTTTACATGCTATAACTGCCATAGGTAGTGATTTCCTCTGATGAATCTGGGTAAATTGAATACCTTCTTTAAAGGATTCACCTTTCAGGGCGTTTGTGATTTTTCAGGAAGAAATATTAGTATTAACAAGAGTTTGGAAGAAGTTGATTTCAACCCTCATGGATGAATTTGAGGGATACAAGCCTTTAGTGGAGAGAGTCCTTCCCTACAGATGTGGGGGAAATAGCAAGAGAATGACAATTAGAAGTGGAGCCTGAAGATGCGACCAAATTGCATAAATTCATGATAAAACTTGAACACAGTAGAAATTGTTTCCTGTGGATAAGCAAAGAAGGTAGGTTCTTGAGTTAGAATCTACTCTTTAGTGAAGATGCTGTGAATACTGATGAGAGGACAGCAAAGGATTTAGAATATTATATCAACTTACTTGGTAAAGCCCCTGCAGAATTTGAGAAGACTGACTCCAATTTTGAAAGAAATTCTACTGTGGGTAAAATGCTATCAAACGACATTTATAAGCTACAGAGAAATCTTTTGTGAAAGAAAGAGTCAATTGATGTGGCAGATTCCATTGTTGTCTTATTTTAAGAAATTGTCACAGCTACCCTAACCTTCAGCAACCACCACCCTGATCATCAGCAGCCATCAAGATTGAGACAAGACCCTTCAGTAGCAAAAAGATTTGACTCACTGAGGCTCAAATGGTTGTTAACATTTTTAGCAATAAAGTACAGTAGCACCTCTGTAGTTGACCACCTTCTTAAATTGACCGAATTTTCATAGACTAGACACATACCACATGTATGATACTCAATGGAAATTCCTTAGGTTAACTAATTTGTTCCAGTCTTTTGAGTGGTCAACTTACAGAGGTTCTACTGTATTTTCTTTGTGAGATAGAGTCTCACTTTGTTGCCCTGGCTAGAGTGCCATGGCATCATAGCTCACTATGAATTCAGGCATAAGTATGTACTTTTCTTAGACATTACGCTATCGTACTCTAAAGTATAGTGCAGACTTACTTTTATATGCACTGGGATACTAAGTGTTTATGACTCACTGTATTGCAATATTCACTTTATCGCAGTCTGTAATAAACCCACAATATCTCTGGGATGTGCCTGTAAATGTTTCTGGGAATAAAGTGAGGTGGGTGTGTCAGGGCCAGGCCCAAGGAGACCTCCTCAGCTCCTCTGTTGGAAGCATGGGAAGGACGGCAGAATACTTTGGGAGCATGGGCCTTTTTCAAAAACAGAGGGTTGTGTTTCTGCCCACCCAGAGGAGTCTTCACTGGTCTGGCTTGAGAGCCACAGGGCTCTGCAAACCACTTATAAGGTGGGGGTTGGGGGTGGTTGGAAGACAAGAGCACCCCAAGAGCAGGCCTGGGTCTCCTTGCTGTGCTGCGCAGCCATAGGGATGAGGAGACCATCTCAACATCCAACCCACCAAATTCTGGCCAATGTACCAGATTCTGCCAGCCGACCTGGGTTTCCTAAACACTGGTGGGATTGGCTGTGACCTCTATCCCAAATCTCAGAATTCTAGGAGCTGAATTCTAATCCTTTTTCACGCTGAAGGCAGAAAGTGCATGCAGGCACCCTCCTGCTCACATGCCTCCCTGGCTCCCTGTTGCCTTGGAATCAATTCTGACATTCTCACCACCACCTAAAGTGGGGCTCTGGCCCTGCTCATCATGCTCAGGTCACCCTCACAGCCTGGCTGGTCTCCACCACACCATGGCCTCCCCTGCAGGATGTACTCCCTCCTGCACAGCTGTCACCCTTGGCTCTATGAGCAGATTGTGGAGCCCCAGGCCCAGCACCCTGATGGGGATTGCTAACCAAGCCAAAGTTTGTTTCCCCTCCTCCTGTTAGCAGCACAGTCCAGTCCCCTGATTCTCAGCTGGGCTCAGACTGCCCTGGCACGGAAATGGTAGGTGTGCTTGGTCCAAGGAATGGCTGGCCCTCCACACCTCCTCTTCCCTTTCCCTGCTGGTGCCAAGTTCAACTCCCCAGATAAGGACAGAGCAATAGGGATTGCTGAGCACCAAGGCAGAAGGAACTCTGGTCTATAGGTGACTTCCAGGAGCAGCCTGGACAGCTCCCTGTGCATGGATGTAAGAGAGACCATGGATGTAAGGTTCAAGCAGGTGGGAGCCACTGTGTTTGCAGCCCTGTCGTGACTGGTCAGCCTGTTTCCTGCGGCATCTCAGCACCTCTCTTAAGGCCTGAAATAGTGATGATGATAATGGCAGTGATACTGATACTCCTGTTGCCTGAGTGCACGGTAAGCCTGGCTCGGTGCCCAGCACTTTGCCTGACTAACTTGCATCATCCCAGCATCCCCTGTAGGAGGTGCTGCTGGCTATTCACACAACCCCCTTTTTACAGGTGAGGAAGCAAAGACTCAGAGTGTTCCATGACAGGTTAAGTCCCTCAGCTAGAAGGACGTGACCCCCGATGTTTAAATTCAGAGCTCATCCCCTTTGCTGGGGCCTTGTACAGCTGCCCAGACTCCAGGAGACAGGAGGCAAGTGAATGGTTATTGAATGACTACACGAACGAACCAGGGGTGGGGAGAGAAAGAACACACAGGGACCCCACTGTGCCCCGCTCACCAGCATCTCCAGACTGTGCACCTCCTCCTGCCACTGGGTGGACGGTCATTTTGTTGCCGTTGCCGACGGAGGCATCCTCAAGGGAGCAATGCTTGATGTTGACTTTCTGGACCATGTCCCCCTCCTGCTGAGACCCTGGTCCAGGCATTCTCACTTCAAACAAAGCTTCCGGGATGTCAGCAGTGGCAGAAACTGTGGGTCACAGAGACAGGTGTGGCACTGACACAATGGGGGAGCCCTGAATCCCCACCTGGCCTTTGGTCCTCCACGGCTGATTCCTCTCCACACTTCCCTCCTGTATCTGTCCCTACGAGGTTGGTGGCCTTCACCTTGCCACTCCACTGTTGCACCGTGCACCTGCCTGAGGGGCTGTCTCTCTGCCAGCTGGGTCTGCTCCCAGAGCCCAGCCCAGCTGACCCAGTCATCAGTGTCCTTCCTGGGGCTCGGTCAGTTCCTCCTCTGTGCACTGGAACACTGCCCCCCCCACTCTAGTGAAATCGTTACATCTCAGCCCCAGCCATCTGGCTCCTTATTGTCCCCCCCAAAATTCCAACTGAAGTCCATACTCAGTCCTACTCCCTCCCACTCCCCAGACCCCTTCTGCTCCCTTACTCTCAGAAACTGTCCCCCAAAGGGCAACATGACACCTTGTTGCTGAACCCCATGGGTGCCCCCAAGTTCACTGGCCTCTCTCCCATCTCTGGAGATTGTTCTCATAGGATCCCTGCTGGCCTCCTTTTTCTCCAGTCTCTGCTTCCCAGGGAGGGCACACCCATTTTACAGATGAGAAAACTGAGGTTTCCCATGATGGGTGATAGAGGGTGGACACCCAGAGTACCAGCTGGAAAAGCCACAACTGTTCTACTCTGTGGTCCAGCCTCCTGGTGGAAGGAAAGGAATTTCCCATCATGCCTCTCTTCCCTCAGGCCCTGGTGCCAGTTCCTCCAGTGAGGAGATGAATGGGGTGGGGATGAGGGTCTGGGCATTAGGTCCTGGTTACCTGGGGGGCTTCCTGAGGGTGTATGTCTCGGGCCTTCAGATGGGATGCTGTGGATGTTCATTTCATTGCCATGTCCCAGCTGTACCCGTCTGAGCAGGGATTGTTCCAGGTGGATGTCCTGGGAGCCACAGGCACTCAGAGTTGAAGAATCACCTGGCACGATTGGGGGAAGGTGTGGGGGAGCTGTAGGACCTGGCAGGGGAACACAGTAGCACAATCTTATTGGAGGTGACAACAGGCTTCTTTCTCCATCTTCTGACCTCCACTCGTACACCTCACCAATAAGAGAGAGACAGAGAGAAAGAGAGAGAAAATGCATGCATGCAAAGTCCTCACTGCACAGTGGCAATGGGCCTCTAAATTCCTCCCGGACACTGTCAGACTAGGCACCCATCATCCAGATCCTGGACTAGAGAGCGGAGGACCCAGCAAAACACATCTTGGAATTCCTGAGTTTTTCATGACTGTGGCTGGTGCCAGGGCATTGCTGAGACACTTGCAAACCCAAACAATGAGCACATCCTTCTGATTCCCAGTCATGCTCAATCCTTCCAGCCCCATCAAGAGAAAGTTTCCTTTGGTGCTAAAAGTTCTTTAAAGCCTTTTGGTACCAAAGGCTCAGTGCCTCAAATATTGTTTTATTTTCCCAGCATTTATTTTTATGGTGATTGCCACAGTTTTCAACTTAAGGTAATAATTTTTTTTAAATTAATTTCAGTAGGAAAAAAGGTGAACATTAAATTAGTAACCAGACATGAGAGTGACCAAAATTAGGAAGGTGAAGCTGAGGAGATTAAAGTTGGGGAAACAATCATCTAGATTCTAGAGTAAAGTTCTTTATTTCACAGTTGGGGGCGCTGAGGCCCAGAGTGGGGAAAGGCTTTTCCAATGTAGTGGAAGTGACCCGACTTCTGGGCGATGTTCTCCTGGGTGACATGATTGGCCTGATAGGTGGCCTGTCCCCTCGTACCACAGGGACTGGGACAGAGAAAGCACTCAGAGTGCTGTATTTTTTCAAAACTAGGATGCCCCCGAGAGTAACATGCACCCCAACTTCCAAGTTGTTAAAATCTGAAAGAAGGTAATGTGTTCTCAGGACAAATAAAATCCCACCTGTGACATTCTGAGGGACAGCAAATTAAGTTATTTCTCATGGAAAATACAAAATACAGCATCTCATTGAAAATGAGGCAAAAGGTATTAGAGTAAAAGGAAAGCAGGAGAGGTTTGATCCAGGCTTCCCCATTCTCAGGAAGGCCGTAAAGGAGCATCATGGAGGTTGGATGGTGGTCCTTTCTCCTTGACTCCCCCCAGCCCCTTCCTCAGCCAGGTGGGGCGGGGGCCATCTCGAGGCCCCATCTCCTGAGTGTCTCTGAGATGACTTACCATTTTCCCCAGAGGCTACTTGTGTTGTTATGGTATTCCCATGTCCAATCTGGGTATTGCTAGAGTTTTCAATGAAAATCCGGTTGCTTGGTTCATTCTGGTAGAACACATTGACTGCAGTTTGCTGGTAAATAATTTCAGCAGACTGATTCCTTCTTCCAGAATCTTCTGCAAATAAATATTTCATTGTATCCCTTTACACCTCTCTAAGGATCAGGACTTCCAAACACTAGTCGGCATCACCAAATTCTCGTGGGGAGCTTGTTAAAACACACATTCCCAAGTGCCCATCCCAGGTCTTCTGAGTCAATAGGTCCAAAGCGGGACCCAAGAACCAGCGTGTGTAACAGATGCCAGAGGTGTCTCAGATGGAGTGTTCCTCAGAAATCACATGGCAAATCACCATCCCCCGCATCCTCCTCTGCCCCCATGGCCAAGCCACCATGAGTGCTTGCTGGGACGTCTGCACCGCTCTCCTCACCCTTTGTCTCTCTCCCTGGGGCACCACACCACAACCATGACCACAGAGCACTGGTGCCCCTTCTCCCTCCAGCAATGGCCAGATAAGTCATGTGAGTTCACATGACATTCATAAGGATTGGAATCTGTCACCAGTGTTTAAAATCTGGCCAGAGTAACAAATTATCACTTCTTCAAGTAGGCTTATGATGCTGAGACAGGCCCTCCCCAACTCACAGGCACCATGAACACAGCCCTACGTGGCTTGACTCACCTCTGCATGGGTCCTTGGATCATGTGCTTCTGTGGACCCTTTCCTCCATAAAAAGTGTTTTAAATGACATTTTATGATCATGTTGGTACAAAGAGACAAATATAATCTAGTCTGCCTTCATTTTTAGATGTTCACCATATTTATACTATTCATTTGTTCTTCTGATTTTAAAAGACATTGAAGTTAAAACATTTTCATGGACTTCTAAATGTCCTGCGGGCTCTGGGCCCTGCTCTTGACACCCCTAATGGATAAGCCAGCCCTGGAGCTCCACCCTTCAGGTATCTGGGCTCAACCTCACCTTCTTTTCTACAAACTTTAAAACCCCAAGTTAGGCAAAGGGCTCACAGAAAAATGTAAACAAACTCCAACTGAGCCCCTGCACCCCAGAGCCGATGGAGTTTGGAGCCACCTTCCCTCCAAGCCCCTTGCCTTCTGTAGCTTCAGCCCTTGGACCAGGTCTCCAGAAAGCCATCCCTGTTAATCTCTCCAGCTGCCCTCCAGGATCCTCTCCAGTGAACTGGCAGCAGGACCACCCCACCGGAAGGCTCTGACAAGGTGGAGCAGGCCCAGCAGAGGCCCCACAAGGAGCAAGAGTTAGGTGTGAGGACTGTGCCCCTGGCCGAGGGCAGACAACAGGTGAAGACCTACCTGGTCGATAAATTGTCCACATTTTTGACTTCTCGTCCAAGTCCAGAAGGTGCTTGCTTTTCATCTTGTACAAGTCTGGGTTGACCTCTTTTGCCGTACTCATTCCCAGTGCCTGTGCAATGGCCCGGGCATTACGGGACCCTTCATTTTCCAAATACCTGAGGATCTCTGCCTCTGGTGGGCGGGTGAATAGGCAGTTAAGGAGGACCTCTAGAGCTTGAATCTGCCCCACCGCTGACTGTGACCTTGGATAGCTACCCAACCTCTCCAGACTTGGTGTCCCCATCTGCAAAATGGGCATACAGATAATGGCTGTGACAGTAATGCTCCATAGGGGCTGTTCTGAAGACCAGGAATGTTGGATAAGCGCTCTGCACAGTGCCTGGCAGTGGCAGGTGCACCCCAAGGTCAATTATTGGGAGGAGAAATAATTTCTCACCATTTCCTCTACTGCCTGTGAACAGTGTGTGGGGGCCTCTTGGTTGGTAGGACACGGCCCCCTGCACATGCAGACCATCTCATTTCCTCAAGGAGGTTTTGGGTGTTGTGGGAAGGCTCTGAAGAGCTGAGAGGAAATGAAGACACTTACGTCGCTCACTGAGTCTAGGGCCAGGCTGCTCTGGGGTTGCAACTGCACCTTCCTGTTGCTCTGCTGGAGAGAGAAGGGCGGGTCAGAGGGTGGGGAGCAAGAGATGGCAGCCGGCTGCTACCACTACCGGCCTTCAAACCCTGCCCTACCTCCCTCCAGCTGCACGGCTTCCTATTAATCAGCTTCTCTGGGGTTCAATGCTCTTTTCTGTAGAAAAAGGGGAAGAACAATATCGACCAGCCCCCAGCTTGTGTAAAGGCCAGGTGAGCCCTGGGGTACAGCTCCCAGCCCCCCATAGGTGCTAGATAGGTATCAGCTCTTTTCCTCTGTGGGCTCTAAAACTAGAAAAAAGGGGGCCTAGTGGGATACTTCTGTTATTGTCATCATCAGTATCTTTGTTGTTAATGTTTTGCTGAGCACCTGCTATGTGCCCATCTACATGGGGCTGAGCCCTGAGCTGAACCTCTCTGCAAGCCCTGCAAAGTAGCCGGATTGTCATCTCAGTTAATCAGAAAAGAAACCAAGGCCCATCGTGTGTGTCCTCAAGGGTCAGAGCCCAGATTCAAACGCAAGCTCAAGTCTAGGCTATCCATTGCCATGATGGTTCTCTTGGGTCAGACCTGCCCCCAGCATGGCAGGTTACCATGGCTGGGCTGGGCCATCTCTGTGGGAGCTGCATCTTCAGGCCCATCCCTGACCAAACACCATGTTTTGGGGGCCACGAGGGAGACTTTCAACTCCTTCTTCATTTGGTAGAGGACTCGGTTGAGCTCCTTCTTGGGCACTTGGCATTCCTTCACCAGCTGGATAGTCTTCATAGGGGAGCCAGCGTCCCTCAGTACCTGCAGGATCTTCTGTTTAAGGTCGCCTGAGAGAGGGAGAGAGGAGTAGAGAGAGGGACTGAGCCCCAGGGCCCCAAGGTTGTGCCTGGGCTGGAGGCTCCAAGAGGCAGAGGATATATCCCCTTGAGAGGGATCTAGTGCACAAAGACCTGGGCAGACACCCACCAGTAACAGCAGAGAGAGGTATCTGGGAAGATCAGAAATGACCTTGGCTGGACAGTTGGGGCCTTCTGTGCCTCTTAGGTATGGGTACAGGATGGAGGGTAGGTGGGAATTCTCAGCTCTCAGGTGGGAGTCAAGGGCAGAAGGACAGAGCAGGAGGGATTGTTGCGTGACCGGAGACGTGAGGGGCTGCAGCTTTGCCTCGAGGACTGGGAGAGGGAGACCAGATCTTACCTGGGACGCCTGCCATGTGTCTTCCATCCCCATTCCACCCTCCCTGGGTTCCACTCTCAGTCTCACCACCCATCAATGGGATTGCTGCTCATCCAAGCTAAGCCCTAACAGATGTCTAGAAATAGGTCTTTCCTCTCATGCCCAATCCTGGAGTCTTACAAAAGCCATTCCTTGATCTTTCTTGTACCCTGCACTGCACTTCTCCACTCTACTACCCACTTCCATGTCACCATCTCCCAGATGGCAGCAACCAGCTCCCTGTTGGCCCCTGGCTCCAGCTGGGTTTCCTCCAGTTACCACTCCACTCCATGACCACCCAAGCCTTGTCTTCACCTACCCTGATCTTCCCTAAGTTCCAGCTCCTCTGTGCTCCCTTCAGCCCCACTCACCCCAGGACCTTTGCACATGGTGTTCCATCTGTCAAGAACACTCATCCCCCTCTCCACCTATCGAATGTCTACTCAACCTCCAGGTCTTGCTCAGATGCCATCTCCTTTGGAAGCTGTCCTCCATGTCCCAGAGTGAGAGGAATGCTCCTTGTGTGTGGGTCCCCTACAGAATGTCCCCAAGGACCCCCTACTATGCTGGCCTCATTCATTATCATATCTTCAGGGTCTAGCACAGTGCTAGACACATAATAGGTGCTCAGGAAATGGCAGTTGAATAAATGAGTGACTGGGTTAATAAATGAATGAATCAATGAGTGGATTTATCCTCTACCAGGACAAATGTCTGCCCAGTTGAGCTGGGGCAAGGTGTGGCAGCTTCTCCTCGCCCTATTGGCAAGTGCACCTGTTTCCTGGTCTGAGTTTCAGGAGCCCTAGGCAGGACTCCACTAAAGTCAAGGAGGAAGTCTCCAAATGGCCACTGTGCCTCCCGGGGCAAGTTCTCAAAAATCAAAAGCATCACCTCACTTAATAAAAATCTACAAATCAAAAACAGCTGCTCTGCCAGGAGGGGACACAAAGATCAGAGGTAGCACCTGGGAGCCGGCAGCTGGGGAGAGTGGCTGCGGGCGTTGGCCCACTAGGAAGATTGTGTTTCCAAGAACCTGGAGGGAGGTGCGAAGCAGGGCCACTTCTGGGAAGACCTCGGTCATCTTCCAGGACAGTGACTCAACCCTGTGCCTTCTGGATCTTTATTTCCTGATCAAAGGGTTCTCTGGCCTGTCCGGGTGCATTGGTCACAGCACTTGTGGGGGAAGGGATAACAGGTTTGCCAACACCACAGCTGGGCACTGTGGCCTGCCCTAGCACAGATGTTTGCACACTTTCAGGGCACAGATAAAAAGCAATTAGAAGACCTAGGAGCACCCACCCCTTCAATCACCAAATCCTACTCCCAGCAGCCGGGGTCCCACTCAGCTGACTGTCCACCCGGCTTTGCCATGCCCTTCAAAGACTTTTGATTCTGGAAAAGCCCACCCTATAGGGATCCTCTCCCCGACTGGTCCCCAAAGGAGAGGTGGGGTCAGAGATGGGAGAGAAGGATTAGCCCAAGGGGCAGGTTGCCTCGGCCACCCCACTAAGTCCCTGGGACCCCGACCCACCCCCATCCCTTGGGACTATGTCTGAAAATGGAAGTCAGGAAATAAAGCAGATGCAGGTGCCCAGTGGGTAATAAAGGAAAATCAGCTGGGGAAGAAGACAAGAAAAGGCAGAACCAGTCACTGAGACCCTGTGACCTGTGCCTGCATGCCCTGCCAGTCGAGGAAACGGCAATAGGAACCTGGCTACCAGCCAGGGTTTCTGAGCCACTCTCTGATTTCACCTCTCTGGGTACACTTACCTTTCCTCTTTTTTATTCTCTAATCATTGATTTCCTGGGTTTGACCCTTGGCTCTTCTATATGACTGCTCTGTGCCTTAGTTTCCCTGTCTGTGAAATGGGGGCAATAACAATAGCTACTTAAAGATTGTGGTGAAGACTAAAAACGAAACAAAACAAAGCCCCACAAAACCACCTTCAGCCCACAGCCTACAGGCACCTAGCAGAGGCTCTAGAGAGCAACAACTGCTTGATCCGTGTCAGCCTTCACTGCGGCTCCTCCGGAGGGTAAAACATTAATTGAGAAAAGAACACAGCAAAGCCGGGAAAGGCACGTGCCTATGTATCAAAGCAACTTGCTTGACTTCTCAAATTGACTACGAGATGATGTTCAGACCTGAGCACAAATGCCAGGCCACTGTGACATCCTGAGAGAGTCATTACCTTTCAGGGCCTCAGTTATCTCATCCATAAAATGGGAACATCATTGGGCTTGTCCCTGAGGGCTATTGTGAAATGCAAGTAAAACATGTTTCCTGGTAGATAGGGTGGGTAAGTCTTCAAAACAGGATGGCTGCTGGGCACTGCAGCGGGGGCCTGTAATCCTAGCACTTTAAGAGGCTGAGGTGGGAGGATTTCTTGAGGCCAGGAGTTTAAGGCCAGCCTCGGTAACATAGAGAGACACATATCTCTACAAAAAGATAGAAAAAAGTAGTCACGGTGGCATACAGCTGTAGTGCCAGCTACTTGGGAGGCTGACCGAAGAGGATCACTTAAGCCCAAGAGTTTGAGGCTACGCTCAGCTATGTTGAGGCTACAGCATACCAGGGTGACAGATTGATGCTGTATCTTAAAACAAAAACAGAAACAGAAACATACCATCCTGGTAAGTTGTCCCTCGCCCCCTTCTCACCTTCTCATTATTGTTATTCTTGGGATACAATATTCTTGACAATATTCTTGTCATTGTTGCTGTTATCTGGGCCAAGGAAAGAAGCTGGAGAGAGAGGTAGAAATCCCAGCCCAGGAACTAGCACCATCCCTTGGAAGGAAGAAGGACCATACCTCCATTCCCCAGGGCAGCAGGAGGCTCAGCCATGCTGACAGCAGCCGCGAGGAGCTTGAAAGGGTGGCTGGGTTGAGGCTGAGTGTCCTCAGGTGGTGGAGACCGGTGCTCTGGCAGCTCTGAACCCACAAGGGAGCGGACGTCAGCTTTAACAGGGCAGATGTCAACTGCTTCAATGACTGAAACCAACGCCTAGTCAGCCCGACCAGGAGAAAAAGAAAATGAAACTTCTGTGAACAGCTTTCAGGGAAAAGAAAAAAATCGAAACTAGTGTTGATGAGCAAGATGGAGATGGGCCCGTGTCAGGGCCCTAAATCCTCAACGGGCCAGCGATGCCCAAACAGGGCAGAGCCACTGCTCTAATTACAGAGGGGAAACTAAGTACCACAGCCTCACGCCAGGCCACGGCCAAGGGGATTGAGAACTCAGCTCGAAGTTCCTGAACTTAGGGTCCAGAGATGTGATCTGCGTCCTAAAGGCAGAGGGGTGGGAAAGTTTGCAGAAGTCGGCGCTCCTTGGGGACCCCTCTGCCCCAGCATTTCTGGGGCTCGGGAGCAGCCAGGACGCACGGAAATGGCTCCTGAGCTTTGTCCTGGAGCCCGGGTCCTCAGCTCTGGCTGCCCATTTGGGATTTGAAAAAAATCTCTACGCCCAGGCCGTGTTCACGCCAGTAGATCTGGGGTGGCACTGGGAGGCGGAGATTGTTCGAGGTCCCAGCCGATTCCTCAAGCTTGCAGGTGCAGAACCAGTGAGTGGGAGGAATGATCCTAGTTCCCTTTTACGTAAAATCGAAGAAACGTGGGGAGCTGATGGGGAGGCTGGGGGCGGCCTCCGGGAGGGGCTCCCTGAGAGCGGCGCCGGGCGAGTGGCTGGGCGCAGTGCCAGTCATGGCCACCAGGTGGCGCCCGCTCACCCACTTGGCTCCGGCCCCCACCGCACCCCCACCCGTGGGCCAGCTGTGGACGCAGAGGGCTCTCGGCCCAAGGCATGCTCCCCCACCCCCGCCGCCTCATCCTCTTTCATCACCACTCCCCGCCCCTTGTTATTCACTCTGTCCTTCCTTACATTGTTCTTTTTCTCATCTTCCCTGGAGGGAGTCAGGTGAACCTCATGGTCAGTTCACAGTCCTCATGTGACCTGGTCTCTCAATGTTGTCCCCTACACAGCCAGCCGTCCCTTCTGCCGCCACCGCTCTCCAGGCTTCCTCCTTCCTCCCTAGAAGCTGCTTGGCTTCCATGCCCGGGCCACCTGCCATGCTGCTGGCCTCTTAGTGTGGAGGCCCTGGACTGGGGTGTTGACCCCAGGTCTCTGCTCAGCTTGCGGGTCAAACTGAGGGATTTAGGTTTTGCATCTATCTGGACAGTGTTTGGGTGACCTGTTTTGGTCTCTGTCCCTCCATCCTGAAGCCACAGGGAGCCTTCCGCGCTGCCTCTGAGTCCTATCTGGGAGTCTGCAGTGGTAACAGCCGGATCAGTGAAGGCCACGGGTATGGGTGGGGGGTGTTCCCTGGACCAGAGTTCTGTCTTGTTCTCTTTAAGCTGGGGCCACTTTACCCCCAACTTTGTATCACTACCTCTCTGAATCTCTTTTTTAAACTATAAAACAGAGATAATTGAGGCCAAGGCAAGTGAATTGCCTGAGCTCACAGGTTCAAGACCAGCCTGACCCAGAGCTAAACCCCCATCTCTAAAAATAACCAGGTTGTGGCTAGCACTTGTAGTCCCAGCTATGGAGGCTGACACAAAAGAATGGCTTGAGCCCAAGAGTTTGAGGATGCTGTGAGCTATGATGCCATGGCACTCTACCAAGGTTGACAAAGTGAGACCATGTCTCAGAAAAAAAGGAGATGATAAATATGGAAAAACATTTCTATTTGACAGGTAGTACATGCTCACAAAATTTGCATAAGTTAGAAAATATGATGTGTCTCCACAATATGACTTTATGCACTAGACCAAACAAAAACAAAAACAAAAAGAGGGGGGCAAGAGAGAAAGAAAAAAGAATTTAACATAGTTGAGCCCTACCTTTCCTTATATCCCATGGCACATCTGGAGGCGAAGCCAGGAGTCTGTCTGCTGTGAGCGTCTGACCACACTGAGTGGCATTCTTGCCTTTAAGGATTTAGATTATCGTTATTTCTCCTCTTAATTTATGAGATTTCTAAGCTAATTTTGATTAGAACTATTCTCTTTAAACCCAAATGTGGGTGGCTTAAACCATACAGGTATGTCATTCTTTCTCCAGGTAAGCAGTCTAGGTTTGGTATGGTGACCGAGGGTCCTTCTACCATGTTGCTCTGTTATTTTTGGCCTCTGTTCCTGGTTTGCCTCGTGTTCAAAATGGTTGCTTGAGTTCCAGCCACCACTTCTGCATTCTTTCCAGCAGGAAGTAAATAAAGAAGGAAAGGCAGAACTCTCCTCTTTAAGAATGCATCTTGCAAGTTGCATGTGCATTCCACTAATATCCCACTGGTCAGAGGTTAGTCTTGTTGCCCCTACCTGCAAGGGAGGCTTGGAAACATGGTCTGCTGAAATTGGGGCTCTATTACTTCAAAATAGAGGAAAGCAGATATTGGCAGAGACTGAGCTATTCCGGCCATTTCAGGCCTCTGTTGTGCCCTCCCCAAGGAAGGAGTAAGAATCCCTCCTGAGCAAGGGCCCTCAGGTGTGTCCATCACCTGTATCCTGTTTGTTCCACAGTGCCCATGCTCAGCCCCACAAGGCTAAGTTCAAAGACAGTTTCTGCATTCTCAGAGCCTCCCTGCCAGTGTGGAACACAAAGCAGGAGAGGAGGTAAGTCAGGGGTGTGGGTGCCTCCTCACCCCACTGGGGAAGGGGCTCAAAGCCACAAAGCTTCCAAGATGGCGCCACTGCCCGCTGGGGCCCAGATCCCTTTTTGCCTTGGAAAGTCCTCTCCTTTTCATGGTTTGTGTTTTTCTGGAAACTATTAGAACTCTCCTCCCAAACCGGATGATAATTACATGTTACTGATCTCCAGTCTTTAAATTTTTCTCTCTCTCTCTTTTAAAAGGGAGATATTTTTACCGCACATTGTGTTGGCAAAACCCAAGTCTCCTTTCTACCAGGCAGCCTGGATTGTATTTTCAGATTTCCTCTGTGAATTCACCCCAAGGGGAGGAGGCGGAAAGGCACCAGATGTGGATGATAATGTGTCTTCAATCAGGGGCAAAGGTCAGAGAACCAGAGGTGGCTGGAGAGGGTGGCCGGCATTGCTAAAACTCACAGGAGTCATCGGTGGCGGCATGGAATGAAGATGGAGCAAAGCTGGTGTACTTGAGACAATGAGTTCTCCGTTCAGCTCCCAAAGGAGTCTTTCCTGACCAGTTCTCTGCCCTTCAAGGCAGAGCTGTTGACGGGGCCTCCATCGTTCATGCAGGTCCTCTGAAGTTAAACAGACCTGGGGTTCTGGTCTTGGCATCCCCCTACTCCCCTTTTTTAGCTCCATGCCTTGTATAAGTCACTGCTTTTTCTGGGCTTCTGTTTCTCCCTTTGACAAAGGGGATTCTGGACCTACCTACCTCATGGGGTCATTGCAAAGGTTACCCGAGATCATGCATCTGGGATCAGATCCCAGCAGAGCACTGAGCACATGGCTAGTGTGTGAATCTCTACTGGCCCTCTCTGTGCTAACAGCACAACCCTATTTTTTCATCTGGTCATTCACTAAATAATTTCTTGCACCCTTTTTTTTTTTTTTTTTGCATTTTTCGGCCAGGGTCAGGTTTGAACTCACTACCTGTGGCATGTGGGGCCAGCACCCTACTCCCTGAGCCACAGGCACTGCCCCCTTGCACCCTCTTTTTATTAGGCCATGTACTAAGTGCTATGAGACATGGGAGATGGGTCCTGTCCTAGTCTGTTTCCTGCTGCAAGAATATCACAGACTGGGTAATTTATAAACATTAGACATTTATTGGCTTACCGTTGTGAAGGCTGGGAAGTCCAAGTGTAAAGCAGGTGAATCTGGCAAGGGCCAGATGTGCTGTGTTGTCCTGTGGCAGAAGGTAAGAGATGGAAAACTCAAGAACAGGTGAGACAGAGATGAAAAGCCGGCCACACTCTGTAAACAACTCACTCCAGCAATAACGGCATTCATCCATCGATGAGGGCAGAGCCTCACGACCTAATCCCCTCTTAAAGGCCCCACCTCTTAATACTGTCCCAATGGCAATTAAATTTCAACATGGGTATGGGAGAGGCTGTCCAAATGATAGCAGTCACCCCGGCTGCATCCTGACTGCACCTTCCACTCTGTCTGCAGAGAGGCCACACTGCTCAGTTCCTGGATGAACAGAGTGGGCCAAGTCTCAGGGAGCAGTCAGGAGGCAGCAGCTGGTGCACTTGAGGTCAGGGGAGTGGGCAGGATCCAGGGCACTGAGGGCCATGGTAGAAACTTGAGTTTTTACCCCAGAGAAGAAGGACCATGGGAAGATTTTCATCTAAGGCAAGCAGGGGTTCTGGAAAGGTGCTAGGGGCTGCTGGGAAAACAGTTGGCAGGGGGAGCATAAGGAGAGAAGGAAAGCAGCTGTTTGGTTGTTGAGATGTCCAGGGCAGAAGGGATGTGTCTGTCGGGGGGCTGTTTCTACTCCCATCCCCCCCTACTCCCCAGTTTTTTGTAGAAAGTCCTTTCCCACATCCCAACAACTGCATTGAGATGGATTTACATTTAACTTTGCTTCCAAAACAATAGTTTCTGTTGATCCCATGGTGAAATAATATTTGGGCTACATTGAGTTAAATAAAAGTATCCTTAGGGTTCCTAAAAGTAAAGACGATGTGACTCTAGTCTGCCCTGATTGGACTCGGAAAGCCCTGGTGCCCAC